>CAUYRB010068681.1:0-46535 GCA_963574695.1 Propithecus perrieri
CTTCTCTGGTTCCATACAAAGCATAGAATTATTTTTTCTAGATCTGCAAAAAATGATGTTGGTATTTTAATAGGGATTGCATTGAATCTGTAGATCACTCTGAGTACTATAGACATTTAACAATGTTGATTCTGCTGATCAATGAGCATGGTATGATTTTCCACCTGTTTCCGTCCTCTGCTATTTCCTTCCTCAGTGTTTTGTAGTTTTCCCTGTAGAGGTCTTTTACCTCCTTAGGTAAATATATTTCTAGTATTTTATTTTCATTGTTGCTATTGTGAAGGTTATTACATCTTTGATTTGGTTTTCAGTTTGACTGTTGTTGGTGTAAGGAATGCTACTGATTTCTGTACATTGATTTTGTAACCTGAGACTGCTGAATTTGCCAATTCCAGTAGTGTTATGGAAGAATCTTCGGGGTTTTCTAGATATAAGATCATATCATCAGCAAAGAGCAATAATTTGACCTCTTCTGCCTTTATTTGGATGACCTTGATTTCCTTCTCTTATCTGATTGCTCTGGCTATGACTTCCAACACTATTTTGAATAGAAGTAGTGGTAGAGAGTAACCTTGTCTGGTTCTAGTTGTAAGTGGGAATGCTTTCAATTTTTCCCTATTCAGTATGATGTTGTCTGTGGGTTTATCATATATGGCTTGTATCATTTTAAGGTAAGTCTCATCTATGTCTATTTTGTTAAGCGTTCTTATCATAAAAATGTGGTGAATTTTGTCAAATGCTTTTTCTGCATCTATTGAGAGGATCATATGGTCTTTGTTTTTGCTTCTATTTATGTGGTGAATTACATTTATAGATTTGTGTATGTTGAACCACCCCTGCATCACTGGGATGAAGCCCACTTGGTAGTGATGGATTATTTTTTTTGATAAGCACCTGAATTCGGTTTACTAGGATTTTGTTGAGAAGTTTTGCATCTATATTCATAAGGGATATTGGTCTGTAGTTTTCTTTTTTTGTTGCGTCCATTCCCGGTTTTGGTATCAGGGTGATGTTGGCTTCATAAAACGTGTTGGAGAAGATTCCTTCCATCTCGATGTTGTGGAATAATTTCTGCAGGATAGGCACAAATTGGAAGGCATCAATTTACCAGACTTTAAGCTATACTATAAGGCTATAGTAATTATACAGCATGGTACTGGCACAAGAAGAGAGACATAGACCAATGGAATGTAACTGAGAACCCAGATATAAAACCATCCTCATATAGCCAGCTCGTCTTTGACAAAGCAGACAAAAATATACACTGGGGAAAAGGATCCTTATTCAATAAATGGTGCTGGAAAAATTGGATAGCCACATGTAGAAGATTGAAATAGGATCCACACCTATCACTTCCCACAAAAATCAACCCAAGGTGGATAATAGACTTAAACCTAATGCATGAAACTGTAAGAATTCTAGAAGAAAATGTTGGAAAAATTCTTATAGATATTGGCCTTGGGAAAGAATTTATGAAAAAAACCCCAAAGACAATCACAGCAAGAAAAAAATTAATAAGTGGGACCTAATCAAATTAAGAAGCTTCTGCACAGCCAAGGAAACTATTATGAGAGAAAACAGACAACCAACCTATAGAGTGGGAGAAAATATTCGCATGCTACATATTCAATAAGGGGCCGATAACTAGAATCTATACAGAACACAGGAAAATCAGCAAGAAAAAATCAAATAACCCTATCAAAAAGTGGGCAAAGGACATGAACAGAAACTTTTCAAAAGATGATAGACTAATGGCTAAGAAATATATGAAAAAATGCTCAACATCTCTAATCATGAGGTGAATGCAAATCAAAACCACAATGAGATAGCACTTATCTCCAGTGAGAATGGCCTTTATCAAAAAGTACCAAAACGATAAACATTGCAAAGGCAATATATGTAACCTAAACATTTGTACCCCTGTAATATACTGAAATAAAAAAAATAAAAAATATATAAAAAAGCAATATGCTGGATGAAAGAAGCAAGGTCAGTAGAACCAATTGGTCAATTCAATCAATATGAAACTCAGTAACCAGGGATATAGATCTAGGGATGGGAATCAGAGCAGCAGTCACCTAGGGATGGAAGGATACTTTTTGTGGGTTAAGGTATTGGGAAAATTTCTCTGTGATGAAAGTAGTCTAAGGTGTGGGCATGGGGCATAAAACAAAAGGGAGTTTTTTGTTTGTTTGATTGGTTGTTTCTGTTTTTTGTTTTTGAGTTTTTGGTGTAGAAAATGCTCTATGTCTTGAATTAGGTATTAAATACAAGTGAAATACTTTTTTTTCAAAACTCATCATTTTGTTCAGTTGACTTCCAAGTTTCACTGTGTAAATTTCCCTCAATTCTATCACATGTGGAAGTCATAGAAGAGTGCATGCTTAAAATGTGATGAGAGTAGGGGTGTACTGTCTTTTAGTAGAATTTACCTTCAATAAGGTGGAATTAATACAGTCATCAAACAGTTGTGGGACCAGCTCAGTAAACACTACCGTTGATGAAATCATTGTCCTACACACTGCATTACAATAATTTTTGTAAGTTTGTCATATGAAAGTATCAGGCATATATATCATTCATCTAAACATAAGGCTTTAATTCCAAATATTTCAGTTATCAGTTATGTGATTTCAGGAAAATTGAATAGTTTAAGCTTGGTGTCATCTCATTATGAGAATAGTAATGTCTTACTCACATATATGTGCTAAATGATATATTTTAAACTAATGCCTACTACATATTTTATTTGAATAGTAATTTTGAAGGGAAAAAATCCTATGTGATAATGATAATATCATTTACAATTTTAATATTACTTTAGAATGGTTCCACATTTACCTAATTTAAAACTGATGTCAAAATATTTTCAAGTGTTACTTTAATAGTTGACTCTGTGTAAGGAATGGGTGAGTCTCTCTTTTTTTTTTTTGATATATATATATATTTTTTTTTATCTCAGCATATTATGGTGGTGCAAATGTTTAGGTTACATATATTGCCTTTGCCTCACCCGAGTCAGAGCTTCAAGCATATCCATCCCCCAGAAAGTGCACTGTGTTCATTTGGCTGCACACTGCACCCATTAAGTGTATATACATCTATCCCCTCCTTCCCCCTCCCATCTTTCCAATGCCCGATGAATGTTACTATTGTATGTGCACTTAAGTGTTGGTCAGCGAAGTCAGTTTAATACTAGTTTGATGGTGAGTACACATGGTGCTTGTTTTTCCATTCTTGTGATACTTCACTTAGTAGAATGGGCTCCAGCTCCATCCAGGATAATATAAGAGGTGCTAGATCACCATTGTTTTTTGTGGCTGAGTAGAACTCTATGGTATACATATATCATACTTTATTAATCCACTCATGTATTGATGGGCACTTGAGTTGTTTCCACATCTTTGCAATTGTGAATTGTGCTGCTATAAACATTCTAGTGCAGATGTCTTTTTTATAGAATGTCTTTTGTCCCTTTGGGTAGATGTCCAGTAATGGGATTGCTGGATCAAATGGTAGTTATACTTGTAACTGTTCATGTTATCTCCATATTACTTTCCATAGAGGTTGTACTAATTTGCAGTCCCATAAGCAGTGTTTGAGTGTTCCTTTCTGTTGGCATCCATGCCAACTTTTATCATTTTGGGACTTTTATCTATATATATATATATATATGTGTGTGTGTGTGTGTATACATATATATATATATATATGTATTCAGGATATTATGGGGGTAGAAACATTTTGGTTATATGTAATGCTGTTTGCCCCACCCAAGCCAGCGCTACAAATGTGTCCCTCCCCATACAGTGCATTGTGGGTTTACCCTCCTCCCCAACCGGCACCCAGTGAGTATTACTACCATGTGAACACCTTAGTGTTGGTCAGTCCAATCTCGTCTGTTTTGACAGTTTTTGATAAAGGCCATTCTCATTGAAGATAAGTGATATCTCATTGTGGTTTTGATTTTCATTTCCCTAATGATTAGAGATATTGAGCATTTTTTCATGTTTCTTGGCCATTAGTCTATCTTCTTTTGAAAAGTTTCTGTTCATGTCCTTTGCCCATTTTTTGTTAGGGTTATTTGATATTTTCTTGCTGATTTTCCTGAGTTCTATACACGGTTTCTTTACAACATGTAGTTCTCCACAGAACTCTACAGATTATTTATGTTGTTCTGTTCCTTTCTTTGAGATGTCCCTTACATTTTCTCACTGGGGAATATGTAGAGTGTCCTAAATTGCTGGGCACATCAAGACAATTTCCTAAATTTCTCAGAGGATTTGGGCATAATAATCTGAAAGAATTACATACTAATTTTTCATAGAACATCACAAAGAGTGATGAAACCATAAATTTTCTTCCCCCAAAAATAGTAATTTGGGAGATAAAAATTTAATTCTTCATTAAAGCCATGAAGATAAGAATGGTTCACTTTATTTGCAATATCTAAATGCTACATTCGATCCTCACAAATCAAATAGGTCTAGGACACCTTTTCAATTCATAAGATATAATGCCCTAAATCACCATACTAGTCCAAGGAAATTCAGTTAACAAAAGCAATATTAAATTTTTGTGCTGTATTTGGAGAAATAATCTCTCAGTGACCATAAAATTATCTATAGTCAGAAGCTAGCAGTTATAAAAAATTAGCAACACTCAGGAGATTACAAAAGTAAGTAATGATTCTTATGAGAATAGTCCTAGTAATATGTCGAACAATAAAGAATCAGCTAACACATGTTTAATTGTAGGTTGTAGGTCAGTGAAGACACTTCCTCTTATAGGGCAGAAAAAATATGGGAAAATTTGGGGCCAGAATTTTTTTTCTAAATTCATTTTTATAAAAACATAATTCCAAATATTAAAAAAAAGGCTAAATAACTCCAGAGTAAAAAAAAGAAATTATGCCAAGGCACATCACAACGAAATTTCTGAAAACTGATGATAGAAAAATTCTTAAAAACAGCCAGAGATAAAAGACACATTATAAAGAAATGAATAAATGACTCGCCACTGATTTCTTGGCAGAAACAATACATGTCATAAGACATCAATTATGTAAGCCTATAATTATAGATTCAACAAAAATATCCTTGGTCAATGGATGCATTATCAAATATTGCATAACATTTTTTGAGAAAGTTATTCTTTACTTTTGAATTGTTTGTGTTGAGGGGATGGGTACCAAATCTTTTCATGATATTATGTAACTGTGATGCTGATAAGGCATAATAGTGATTTCCATTGTTCAGTGGTATTTCATAATTTGTTTATTCAGTCAGACTGAGGCATGAAATACTTTTAACTTTTCCTAATGAAACATTCTGAGAATAATTAACAGATATCTAAGGGACTCTCCCTCAGGAAATTTATGCAATTTGTGTATCTTTGAATCAGATTAAAACTTGCACACAATGAGTCTCAAGGGGATAGAAAAAAACTTAAATTTATCTGCAATAACCTGTGAGGACTAAAACAGTAAGAAGCCAAGGCAAATTCTCCATTGAGGTAAGTAGAAACACCAGTCTTTGAAAATTTCTAAGGATGTATAACTTAAGGAGGTTATCACCAAAGATCTTGAAAGTCCCTATGCTCTGCAAAACGATTTCTTCCCTGGCAGTATACTGTTCTGTACTCGATTGGATTAATGTTCAGGACAAACCAGTTATACAGTCTTCAATATTTGGTGTTCATTATTTTTTCCACCTTAGTTTTCAAATTAACTTCATGCTTCAGTCATCTATTTTAACAAGGAGATATCTACATATCTATATCTGTATCTATATCTATCTATCTATATATATATATATATATATTTTAGCCTGGTGCCCTTCCTGTCACATTCTTTATTTCCTACCTGTGCAGAGTGCCCTCAATGGAGACATGGCATGCTACAGTGTGTGTGTTTTTTTTTTTTGAGGGTCCTTTTTTTTTATTTCAAAGTATTATGTGCGTACAAATACTTTTGGTTACATAGATCACTTTTTTTTTTTTAATTTCAGCATATTATGGGGGTACAGATGTTTAGGTTATGCATGCTGCCCTTTCCCCTACTCCCCCCCAAGTCCGAGTTTCAAGTGTGTCCATCTCTCGGATGGTGTGCATTGCACTCTTTGTGTATGCATATACCCTTCCCCTCCCCCCCTCCCCCCTGCCCGACATCCAATAGATGTTATTCTTATGTGTACACTTATGTATTGATCAGTTAATACCAATTTGATGGTGAATACATGCGGTGCTTGTTTTTCCATTCTTGGGATACTTCACTTAGTAGAATGGTTTATGAGAATATTTTCTGAAGGTAGAATGAATCCTATCCTTTATTTGAATCCTAACTCCATCACTTATAATCTGAGATACATTTATTAAGTTATTCAATTCTCTGTACCTCAGTCCCCTTGTCTTTTAAATGGGGATGGTATTACTGCCTATGTCCTAGTGTTATTGTGTAGATCACATGGTTTAATATCTGTACAGTGCTCAGAAAATCAGCTGGCACAGAATGAGTTCCTTCTAATTCTCAATATTAATTTATATTCTTTCTGCTGGGTCTTTTTTTCATAATTCTCCATTAAGTGTTCATGAATAGTCAAAATTCCCAGGTCTTTTTTCATGCAGAAGAGAGATGCATGATTGAGAGATAAGTAGAAGTAGTTACTTAACCGGCAAAAAGGGCAGTTGTGACAAAGGCAGACTAAGATATTATTAACAAAGTTCTAAATATAACATATGGCATAAAATTTTCTATTGGATAAACAAATTCAGTTTGTAGTGGGATATATTGAACATATATTTGATGGTTAGAGGTTTCCTTTTTAAATTTTATTTTATTTCAGAGTATCACGGGGTACAAACGTATTGGTACATAAATTGTTTTTATATAGTTTCAGTCAAAGTTATAAGTGTGCCTGTAACCCACATATTGTGCATTGTACCCATTAGGTATCAATTTACTCATCCCCTCCAACCCCCTCCCTCCTGCTTGATTTCCGATGAGTTTTTTTTCCATATGGGCAAGAGGCTTCTTAATTGCTGACTTACTCATTACCCCATCAATAGTTTGGAAAATTTGTTATTCTATTGCTTCTTTAAACATTTGTGATGATTGGCAATAAGGTACAGTTTATGGTTTAGGTATAGATGTTTGTTTTACAAATTACTTGAAAATTTTAAAAGCTGAAATAAAATTTATGGCTAATTTGACATCCTTAAAGTGGCTTGGGGTCAAAAGAAGTAGGCCATAATAGCGGCAACACAACACTCACTTCAAGGTATCTTGCCCCTTCTAAAGCAACTTTAACAGAGTTTCAGTGAATGTGAGTGGAGCTATGGGTTTTGACCAGATGGGAGGAGGAGTCTCTACTGAGAATTTGTAGCTAGCACATCATATTTTCAATTCTCTTAGAAGACAGTGCTTAAAATACGATAAGTATTGATTTTATACCTTACACAGGTTACCAGGATGAACCGTATGGAGAGATGCAATCACACTGCAGTGACCAAGGTGACAGAATTTATTCTCGTGGGGATCACAGACAACCCTTGGCTGCAAGCACCACTCTTTGGAATCTTCCTTATCATATACTTGGTCACAGTGATGGGAAATCTGGGCATTGTTACCTTGACCCATTTGGACTCCAAGCTACACACCCCCATGTACTTTTTCCTTAGACACTTGTCGATTACTGACCTTGGTTATTCCACTGTTATTGGCCCAAAAATGATGGTAAACTTCGTTGTCCACAAAAATACCATTTCCTACAATTGGTGTGCCACTCAGCTAGCATTCTTTGAGATTTTCATCATCACTGAACTGTTTATTCTATCAGCAATGGCCTATGATCGCTACGTAGCCATCTGTAAACCCCTTCTTTACGTGGTCATCATGGCAGAGAAAGTACGTTGGGTGCTGGTGCTTACTCCCTATCTCTACAGCACGTTTGTGTCACTATTTCTTACAGTTAAGCTATTTACTCTGTCCTTCTGTGGCTCCAACGTCATCCATTATTTTTACTGTGACTGTCTCCCTCTGATATCCATGGTCTGTTCTGACACACATGAATTAGAACTGATCATTTTGATCTTCTCTGGCTGTAATTTGCTCTCCTCTCTCTTGATTGTTCTTATATCCTACATGTTTATTTTTGTGGCCATTGTCAGAATGAACTCAGTGGAGGGGAGGTACAAAGCCTTCTCCACCTGTAGCTCCCATCTGACAGTGGTGGTCGTGTTCTATGGGACATTATTGTTTATTTACCTGCAACCCAAATCCAGCCATACTTTTGATATTGATAAAATGGCCTCTGTGTTTTACACCCTGGTGATCCCTATGCTGAATCCATTGATCTACAGCCTACGGAACAGAGAAGTAAAAGATGCTCTAAAGAGAACATTAACTAATCAATTTAACATTTCCACTTAATATCTTAATGTTCAGTTGCACAGCAGGGTTCAACAATCTTAGTTTAATACTCTGTGAAACCAATTATAGCATCAAAAAGAAATATTTTACCTGCTTAAGTTTTCCTCTCTTTCTAGACAAAACACTTCCTCTTACATCTTCTCAACCTCAGTAGAATAAATACTGTAGTCAGTTAATATAAGCCCCAAGTGATTTTCACAATAATATTAGAACCTATATTATTTATAAGTAAGCCAAATCATCCCAAATTTTTGGTTGAACTTAGTCTTGTAGAGGTAGGAAAAAAAAGCCTTAAATAATTAATATGGAGCAAAATTAACCAGAATATTAGTAATAGATATCTTATAGCAGTCACTGGGTATTACAGATAAATTAGATTGAACCATGGAGAATATGTAGGCTAGGCAGGTGGCAAGAAACTAAGTAATATGTGTTTATAACATAACATGCAAAGACTGTTTTAAAAATCTAGGCTAAGTAGAAAATAAAGCATGCTACCTCAGAATAAGTTTTTCAATCAAGCATAAATTACTACTTTATATCTCCAAGATAGAGTGGGCATTTTGGAAGATTTTTGATTAGGGCCTAGCGAAAAACGTTGGATAATTCTATAACCTCCTTGATAGATCTTCACACTAGAGCACACTTTAGTTTATGACAGCCTCCTGATAAGCTGATTTAGGATTGGCAACTTCAGGATAAATGACTTATTTGGTCATATACTATAAAGGCATCAATATTTTGAGTAATCTATATCAATGATAACCCAGATTAAGGAAAACAGATACACTCAAGTGTTAATTACATTTGCATTCCTGACTCTTGTCTCCTTCGTGGGCCTGTATACACAGTGACATGAACTCTGTGCTAACAAATGCTTCATTCAGATTGTGTGGTCTCACTCAGCCAATAAATGGACTCCTTATATCTTGGTATTCTCCTCGTTGTTTAAATAAGCCTCCTTTTTTAGATTTTAAAAATATGCATCTTTTCCCAATTGTGTTTGTTTCAATCCAAACTGGTATGTAAAGTAAAAACTGTGAGGAATTGAATCAGAAAATGAACCAAGGCAATTTTATTCCACACCCATTCATTTTATTTTCCTCTTAACTATATTGTATTTTGCTTTATCTAAAACATAAATTGAACAAAATAACAGTAATATAAAGTTGCACTATCTAATCATATGAAACTTGTTTACCGTGATACCGTCAGGCCCTGCCCCTAAGCATATTTATGGTTATAAATAAATTTTATTTTCTAGAATAGTATTTCATATTATATTACATAGACCTAACTCTTTGGCTTTGTGTGTTTTTCCTCACCAAATTCTATAATTTATATACCTTTCTAGAATCCACAAGTTAAATGATATTAATAGTATTCTCTAATATCATCCATACAGAAAGGGCTCAACAACCATATTATATCATGTTCCCTGTAACTTTTTCCTACTTGAGAAGTCATCAGCCACAGAATTTTTCTTAACCAATAAACCCTGAAATTTTTGTTTCATTTTTAATATCAACATACAACTCTGGAGATTAGAACAATCACTTTGTGTTTATCCATTCCTTGATTGATAGACATTTGGTTGTTTGAAGTTTTTTTATTTTTTATTTTTGGCCACCACAAAGAAATACTGTAATAAATAGCCTTATGATTATAAAATGATGTAGTGGTGCTTTTTGTTTCTAAAATGAATGTGTTTGTGTTCTTTCACAATCTAATTAATATGTTATGGGGAAAATGTTTTGCATACATCCATAATAATTTAAAATATTGAAGAAAGCACAGGGGAAAAATGCTATGCATTGTGATATTTTTCCAAGGAGTGTTTATGTTTTCATGAGAGGATACAAATATTTATTTACATATCATTTTTATTGTGTGACGGTAAAATTGCAAAATGCACTAATAGGTGTGTAATATCAGCTATTCGATATTATAGAAACAATATGAATGGTTCTTAAACATTCCCTTCTTTTCTACAGAAAGTTTATAATATTCCAGATCTTGCTGGACACTGCCATTGTCACTAATAACGATGCAATATGTATTCTCTTCATAATTATAATGATGAGAATTATAATGATGAGAATGTTGAGAAATAATGGTGCCAACCTACATGAAAATCGTTCTACTATGTATACACTCTCAAACTTCTTCCCAGAGTTAGAACCTTTAGCTTTCTTTGGTTTGTTTCACTCTTTGTCTAATTAATGGCTTGATGCACCAAAAGCTTTTATGTAGGGAATTGAAATATATTCCTATTAACATTTAAATGGCAATAGATGCAAAGCCCAAATAACAGGATTGCATAAACCCAACCTCCAATTATTTCTAAAAGTCCTCGAGTCTGATTTCCTTGATGGGCTCTACAATGGATTTCTTCAATTCTTACCCCATGGCTTCTTTATTCAGACACCAAGACATACTCTTTCTTGAAGGAAATTTTTCACAGACACAGATTTTTTTGCATGGAATAGGCAGTCATTCCAAACTTAAGGTTGGAAAGAGTTAGAAGAAGCACTATCTATTTTACCATTTTATCCTAAGCATCCAAGTGGTTCATTTTAAATTTAACACCACAGGCTTGAACCCAAGGCACAACTTTTAATAAGGCTTGATTTTAAGTAATGCATCAAATTTTAATATGAATTTTAATATCTGCTACCAAAAGTGACTTCTTAGAGTGGACCAGTCTAAACCTAGCTTCATAGTGCACAGTCAAGATCCCCCATGTCTGGCTTTTGGTCTACATCTATATAGTACAGAAAAGATTCGAAATAGTCAAGACAATGTTGTAAAAGAACAAAGTTGGATAACACAATACAGATTTGAAGACTGACTATAAAACCACAGTACTCAAGATAATGCAGCATTTTATAAAGATAGGTCAATAGATTAGTGGAACAGAATAAAGAGTCCAAAATACATGTACATATGCATATTCAATTGATTAGTCATTAAGAAACCTAAGTAATACAATGAGATTCAGGACATACATAAATATCCCTACAAGTGAATAAAGGCAATCGAATAAAAACAGGAAAAAAGGTATAAAAAGATTCTTCACAGAATAAATATTAACGGTCAATAAATACATGACACAGAGACCAACATCTTTAATTACCAGGCAAATGAAATTATAATAACAATGAGATATTAATTTCTACACACTAGTTTTGGTAAAATTAAAAATGTTCCATTACCAAGTACCAAGTATCAAATTGATAAGAAGTATCAGTTAATATTTTCATGTCCTAAAATGATCATATATTGCTGATTGGCATGTGCAATGGTACTTTACTTTGGAAAATATTTTGGAAAATATTAACTTCAATAAAGTTAATGCACGACTACCATATATTCCAGGAATTCCCCTTCTGAATATTTACCCAGGAGGAATGAAAACATGTTCATAGAAATATGTGTATATTTATTTTAGTAATAGCTTTATTTGAAATAGTACAAAATGGAAATATTTCTACTGTTCATCAACAAATAGAAAGATAAATGTTGATGTGTTCTTAAAATAGAATGCTAGCCAGCAATAAAATGACATGGACTATAGATCCATGAAGCATCATGGATGAATTTCAAGACACACAGTATTATTCCTTTTCCATGAAGTCCTAGAACAGGTAAACTAAAATACGGTGATGGAAATCACATCAATTGTAGCTTGGGGAAATAGAATGGGGAAATTTACTCCAAGGGGATATTAAGTAATATTTTGCGATGATGAAAATACTGTCTTAATTAGGAGAAGAAATAACACTTTTCTAATGTCATCCATGGACATATGACATTTTATTGTATGTAACTTATTGCCATTTTAATTGAAAGCAGTATAATTTGTCCAGTTTATTTTTTTCAGTTTAATGTGTTACAACTGGCAAATAAAAACTGTATATATTTAAGGCGTACGACACGAAGTTTCCTTACACATGTACGTTGTGAAACAATTACCACCATCAAGCTAATTTACACATCCATCATCTCACATAGCTCACTGTTTTGTGTATATGTGGTGAGAACATTTCAAATCTACTCTGTCAGCACATTTCAAGTATACAATACAGTATTATTAACTATAATCACCAAGCTGGACATTAGACCTCCAGATCTTATTCATCTTTCATCACTTAAACATTGTAGTCTTTTTTCAAAATCTTCAAATTGTCCCCACCTTACAGCCCCGGGCAATCACCATTCTACTCTCTGTTTCTATGAGTTTGAACTTTTTAGATTCTACATAAAAGTGAACCATGTGGTAAAATATGGCCTTTTTAATAATATTTTTAGTTTGTCTCTCAGAAGCTTCCCTCATATTTCTATATGACTCCTATAAACAAAATTTTAAAAGAATATAGGCCAGGTACGGTGGCTCACGCCTGTAATCCTAGCACTCTGGGAGGCCAAGGCGGGAGGATCACATGAAGTCAGGAGTCGGAGACCAGCCTGAGCAAGAGCGAGACCCCGTCTCTACTAAAAATAGAAAAAGTAGTCGGGCATGGTGGTGTGCGCCTGGACTCCCTGCTACTTGGGAGGCTGAGACAGGAGGATCGCTTGAGCCCAGGAATTTGAGGTTTCTGTGAGCTACCCTGATGCCGCAGCACTGTGGCCCAGGTGACAAAGCAAGATTCTTATCTCAAAAAAAAATATGTATAACAATATACAAAATATATATCTAAATTTACTTAATAAATGTCCAAACCATGCATTTAGCTTCCAGTATTTCACTACACTGAATAATAATCTTATGAAGATTTTATTTATATACTTTAATAATTTGTATTACTTGTATTATCTGTATGCCGAACAGATTTCCAGAGTCTGGTTTTCCGCCCCCTGGCGGTATTGATCTTTTCAACTGTTTTGGGTCTGTAGTGAGAGGTTTAGAATAATTGTGTTTATCAGTTCATGGCACATTACCATTACTGAGCTAGCAAAGCCCCTTACTTATTGATTTTTCAGTCTCTTTTGTTACGGGCTGAATTCTGTCCACGGCCAAATTCATAAGTCGAAGCCCTAGCCCCCAGTCCCTCAGAATGTATTTGGAAATAGAGCCTTTACAGAGGCAATTAAGTTAAATTGGGGTCATTAGTTGGGCCCTGATCCAATAAAACCAGTGTCCTTATAAGCAGGGGAGAATAGGACGGAGGGAGATTCACCAGACCCATACGAAGGCCCAGACCCCGGGCCAACCATGTGAGGACACAGTGAAAAGGCAGCCATCTGAAAGCCAGCGGGAGAGGTCTTGGAAGGAACCAAACCTGCTCACACCTTGATCTTGGATTTCTAGCCTCCAGAACTTTGAGAAAATAAATTTCCATTGTTTAAGCCATGCCTCCTATGGTACTTTCATATGGCGGTCCTCAAGTGTTAACATTCACATTTAATGTGAATGTTTGTTGTTTAGTGTTCTTACAAAGTATAAAATACTGTTCCATGTGCGTGAATTTATACTTTATATAAATGTCATCACGCCATATGCCTTCACTTTCAGCTTTAATTTAAGGCCTATGGGGGAAGACCTTGTGCTCTGGAAAGATGACTTAATTCCTAAAGAAGAGGATTTACCCCAGATATATTCCTTTCTAAATAATTATGAGTCATCACATGCATAAAAAGTACACAACTAAAATATTCAGAATTCAAAATAATGCATTTATGCATCAGAAAAGTTGTAGACGCATTCAATATAACACTAAATACTCTGTTTGACTCTTCTCCAGTGGTCGTCTTCTATGTTTTCTCCCCTGAAATGCAAGCATAAAGACAAGAGTAAAACAATAATGTTAATACATGAGGGTTGTTCCTTGGAGAATATATCCTTCTTTTAACATCCACCTCACTCTATTTCTTTAAATAACGACTTAGGCAATTTTAGACTTTGAAGTAAGGGGGCAGTGGGGAAGCCAACAAAGATAGTGGCACAATAAACATATTATTTACACATAAAATTTGTTATAATTTGACTGCTAGACCATCAGTCCCTAGATTTCACATATTCCATTTGTGCTATAATGAATCTCTGAAGGGAAATAAGTTACTTCAACAGAAACACTTTAAACACTGTGTCCCTGGGATGTCATGGAACTGAAGTCACTTCAGTAATACAGGCTCAGACTCCCACACAGAAGACTCTCAGGGGTTCTCATTGAATTCCTAGAGGGAGAGCTTGTTAAGGAACCAATTCCAGGTGACATCTTTCCCAAGGATGTAAAAGGCCACGCGCATACCCTAGATTACCTATGCTCAGAGTTACAGTCTCAAAGGTTTACAGAACGTCATCGACTATTACCACCACATCCACATAGAGACTCTCACTAAGAACCTGAAGCAGATTCTCCATTAGAGGTGGGTACAATATATTTTTATACAATGGTTTTTAAGGGATCCCAAACCATACTTTAAGATGAGGCACTTCATCTTCATTTTGGAAGACACTGGGAATTATGTATAACCAAATATACAACGCTTAAAGTAAAGGTTGTTTTAAAGATTCATACTATTTTCAGAAATTTAGGGTATCTAATAAGACCAAGCTATTTATGTTTGCAAATTAGACCTGGCATCATTATATCTAATGTATTTAAGTTTGTTTATTCCTCACTGACACTTTTTATAGCATAGTTTTATTTTTGCAATGTTATCTACAATGAAAATTGTATGTTTCACAGGATATTTTGAGAAATATACACAACTACTCAAAGTGTAAATACTGCCCATTTTGAGAATATAAATATAGATTGCAATTTTCTCAGAAAAACAATTAATTAAATCCAATAACTTACAGGAAACTAATATATATACACACACATACACATATGCATATACAGATGTATATGTATATGTACATACAAATTAATATATATATATGTAAGCATAATATGTAATAAATGTAATAATGGAACATGTTTAAACTATCTATCTTACGGTAGATAAATCTGCCAATATTTTAGTTAAGAAAATATCAGAAAGATTTCCATGAGATATCATCAAAAAGAAGGCTTCCATTTGAGGAGGGATACTTGCATAAGCATGAGTAAGACTTTAAGAAACTCAGAAAGATAGACTCCTGGTGTGAGAGGACACAATTTCTACTATGTTATCCAGGAAAAAATAAAACCGAGCAAGAAAACATGCATTTTCTTTGTTGATCTTGGTTCAAATAACGTAAAAGAGAATGTTGACAAAAAGTTTTCTTTCTTTTTCCTGTACGATAAATTTTATAATAAAAGAGAATGCAAAGTACATAGAAACTATTTCTAAAATTGACAAAGTTTTAGATGTAGAGAGCTCATATTTCTTAGAAGAATGTATATTCTTCTTAATGTTAGAAAGATATATTTAATCTTTAATAATTTTCCTAGAGGAAAATTAGAGAGTGATAATCAATTTGTCTCTCATCTAAATGTGATTTATTCAATTATTGAAATAATATTTATTTCACTGACAGACTTGGGATTCTAAGAATTATATCTTTATTAGTGGTATTATGGTTTTCCCTAAATATGAAGTCCTGAACTATTGAACACATTTACTCTGTTTAAATAGATGCTACCCCAATTTCTCACATAATAACCCTCTCTCACAATGCATATGGGGATATGAGATTAACAACAATGTCCCACTGGAGACTTCTTTAAGGATGGGATCAAGAGTAGGCCTTATGTCAATTCTCAAGGGTTTAAAAATGAGGATTCGAACAAACAATTAGACCTCACAATCTCCACCTAGGCAATCAAAGTGGAAAAAATGTTGAGGAAATATAGATTCTCCATTAGAGAAATAGAGAGAACACTATACTTTGCTTATAAGGATTAACAAGGACTCTTCTGTGGTTATGAAGGGCACTGGCTTCAGAACGTTAGACAGAGCCATCTTCCACTTTGTCAACCCATGGATCACATGTAGGAGCAGGTACCTCTATTTGAATGTTTAGTTTTTGTTTGTTCATTACAGGAGTCAAATCTGTATTATGCTCTGAAACATCCTCTTATGCCGTAACAAGACTTCTGAAAATTTTGCATTTTGATGAAAAGAATCTGGGGCTTCACATTCTCAAAAATAAAAACTTCTTCTATGAAACAAAGCCAACGATTGAAACTAGAAAAAAGATACTCTATATAAATTTGATTAAAAAACAGGAATTTGGTAATTTTGATAGCAAGTTCCAAATGCCTGGCACACTATATAATTATTAAATGATTATTCATGTTACTGAATAATTATAATATTAATAATAACAATAAAAATGTGGTTTAGTGTCTGATGATAACATTAAATTTAACCATCAACATTCATATACTTATGTAAATTCTTAAAATTTCCAAGTGTGATTTTTTTAATATCTCCATCAATATAGAGCGTATGAGTAAACATTGCTCATGGACTTAATACTTTTCTTTTTTCCATGAATCAGTCAAAATTGCAAAGCACATGATATCTATTTCAACAAAATGACTGCAGGCTACAGAAAATTTACATATTAAAGTCTTTTAGAAATATTGATTGAGTACTTAATTTGTGCAAGACAGTGTTTTAGGTCCCAAAGATACATTGACTAATAAAACGAAGTTTCTTCCCATGTGGAGTTTCTTTTCTACTGGGAAAATTTATAATAAGCAATATATAATATAGTATCAGGAAATAAGCAGGGATTATGCAAATATAAATGAATGTTCCAAACAGAGACAATAGCAGGTACAAAACCCTTGAAACGAGAACCTGTGACCATGTTTCAGAAACTGCTGTGGTGCCAACATAGCTAAAGTGTAGTGCCCTGGCAGAGAAGTATAGGGGATAGATTAACACTTCAGTGAAAAACAAGGTCCTTTGAAAGGTAAAACAAAGAACCGTCATACTAGAATCTTGATCCACTACTAACCAGCTTAATGAACCTAGGCAAGTCATTCAAAGTCGATCTGTTTCCCATGGCCACCAAGTGTCCTTATTAGGGTGAAGTAATTCTACTAGAATCCAACACACTGGTCGGCAATGTTGCTTCCTTCACCATGTAAGAGGAGTATGGAATCCATAAAATACTCTCATAATCCTTTCTATCAATGGGAATGTTTACCTGTTGGACAGATAGTGAGAACAGATAAAACTACTAGAAGAAACTGTTATCTAATAAATTATCTCTGTCAACTGATAAATTATCCAAAGAGATTTCTTCTAAACTTTCCAACTTAGGAAGAAAAAATATGAGGCATCCCAGACAAGAAGTTTTATTTCATCAGTTAAATTAACACTGTGGCAAATCCTTTAGTTGATACTGATCATTGTTTCTTTTATTTTATCACACAATTTTTGATGAATTGCCGCTGCAGCAGTTGTTTCTGTAGACAAGGAGGACCCATAGTCCTTCAGTATCTTTTTCATTTCTCTGAATTTTAGAAAAGCTACTTAAGTAAGAGAACTCACAGATACACTAAAGGTAAGAAAGAATGGAATTAAATAGTGTCTTTTAGCATATATCCATTCATCGATCAATGTTAAACATTGATGTATTAATCTAGTCTAACTTTACATGATAAAAATTATTGTACTACATTCACAATGTCTGAGCAGCCAAGTTCTGTTCTCTGGGCATGATTTTATTGCATGCTTATTTAAGGACACTACGTCCATTAATTTTTTTGTAATGAGCTATAAGAGTGAAGAAGTGAATGTTGCAGGATGGACTGAACCATGAGTTACCTATGGACACTTACACTTGTTACACTCTGAATAAGCAATATGGGATCTTATATTAAATAGGACCATCTGGTGAAATATATGCAAGATTCATATCAATAAATCTTCAATGTGCCTTGGGATCCCAGTGGAGCATGGAATGTAATTTTTCTGATAATTGTATTTGCATTATGCTCTGAGATAAATTCCTTTGGCACAAAGACACTGACAAAATCATGGAGTCAGCAGCAATCTACACCCAGCTTGAAGAAACATAGAAGCATACTCTACCTGGGTAGGTTAAAAGAGTATAATTCAAAATAGTGGACTTTAACTTATTGATGAGTAAAAAATCACTATAGTAGCTCAAGACAGGAATTTTAAAACTAAGTACAATACAATAATTAGAATGAAAAAGTTTGGAGTATATTTTGTTGAATAAACAGTGCTGTCCCTAATTTTATGTTGGTTTTGTATGTATGTATTCATCATGAATTTAAAATATTTCTTATTAGATTTAAGCAAATACAAATCTAGTTTAGAATCTACAGAGAAGTTTGAAAAAATCAGGCCCATTATTGACCAGATTATAATCTATGTCAGAACTGTGCTTTCTCCTCTTGCAGTTGCTAGAGATTTTGCCAAGGGTTAGTGGGGAGTATGTCACCAGTGTCACCAATATGTCCCCAGGGATGTTTTCCAAAGCAAAGAATATAACTTAAGAGTAAAGAGAAGAGATATTAAAATATTATTACTGAAATTAATCTTTAATTTCCCACTACCTAATATACAGAAGAGATTACATTAGGAAATGAATGAAAATAGCATGGCTCTTAACCATAAATTGTCAAAATTCTATCAAGGGAAGGAGTGTGGAAGCAGATGATTGTGATAAATGAGAGAAGAAATACAAATAAGGGATGTATAAACTCTTTCTAGAACACAAATATAAATGATATTAACTCAACATAGGAATGAAAAATAAAGTAGCCTTTTTACAGAAAAGGTAATAATTCAGAAGACCTTGAAAGATAAAAAGGAGTTCCCTTCCCTTTCACTTGTCCATTTTTCTCTAGAAAAGGAAACTAGAAATGGTGAGGACAAAAGTAAAGAAGCATGAAAGCACATGTTGTTATTGATAAATGGACAAATCGTATTAATTGAATCAATGGGTGTCCACTGGTGAATGGGAAGTTGAATGGAAGTGGGATTATAAAAGTATTAAGGGATGGAAGCTTCTGTACAGCCAAGGAAGTACTCAACAGAGCAGATAGACAACCTACAGCATGAGAGAAAATATTTGCAAGCTATGCATCCGATAAAGAACTAATAACCAGAATTTACAAGGAACTCAAGCAAATCAGAAAGAAAAAAAACCACACAACCACATTAAAAAAGTAGGCAAAGACATGAGCAAGTATTTTTCAAAAGAAGATAAATGGCCAATAACCATATGAGAAGAATATCAACATCACCAATTATCAGAAAAATGCAAATTAAAATCATCTGTGATGAGTTAGAATGGCTTTTATTAATAAGTTAAAAACAATAGATGCTGGTGTGGATGCAAGAGACAGGAATGCTTATACGCTGTTGGTGGCACTGTATATTAGTACAACTCTATGGAAAACGGTATTGAGATTCCCTGAAGAACTAAAAGTAGAACCACCATTCAATCTAGCAATCCCACTACTGGGTATTTACCCAAAGGAAATTAAGTTGTTTTATAAAAATGACTCCTGCACTTGAATGTTTATTGCAGCACAGTTCACAATTGCAAAGATGTGGAATCACCCAAGTGCCCATCAATTCATGAATGAATTAACAAAATGTGTTTTACGTATACCACGGAATACTACTCAGCAATGAAGGAGGATGGCTTAATGCCTTTTGCAGCAATATGGATGGACCTGGTGACCATCATCCTAAGTGAAGTATCTAAAGAATGGAAAAAAAAACACCATATGTACTCACTATTAATTTGGAACTGACTGTTGAGCATACATGTGCATAGAGGGAAGTAAAACTCAGTGGAAATTAAGTGGGGCAGGGAGTCGGGAGGAAGGGGATGGACACAAACCTAACAGGTGCAATGAACACTATCTGGGTGACAGGCACATTTATAACCCTGACTCAAGCATTACAAAAGCGATCCTTGTAAACAAAAACATTTTATACCCCTGTAATACTTTGAAATAAGAAAAAATAAATAAATAAATGCTCTTTGGCTGTCACAAGTAAAATAAAAAATATTAAGCAACAATATTGTGAAAAGTTGCATACCTTTTAACTGATGCATGCTCTCCTTTGAATTTGAAGTAAAGTGGTTTATATGCACATGTTCCAACGTTTTGTGTTTTAAAGGTGGAGTAAAACAATTCACAGAAAAATAGACCAGCAAAAATAAAGGAGAGTTGGATAAAGCTTTCATTATTTCCATTCTGACTGACTGCCTATTCTTTCATTGCTCTATCTATAAATTCTATGTACTGTCTGGAAGTTAATAGTTCTCACATATATTGAATGAGGGGATCATTGAATTGCAATATGCTCCTAAGAAAGGAGCAGCTCCATATAACCAAGGAAATAAACATTAAGAACAGAAGGTGAAGAGTCCTGGTTACAGATGAGAGTGGGAGGTTTATCTAGGAGCTGTTTATAAGTAAATTGTTTATCTACTCATGTCAGTGAGAATGGTGTGGTGTGTGGGGGACTAGTGTGTAGCTTTTGAAACTGTGCTTGTGGATCATGTGTTCAATTTTTAGGATCTGACCAGAATTATTTGTATTAAATCGCACAGTATAGATTTCAGTAGGATGCAGAAGAACATATAAGTATGTGCCAGGCAATGACAGTAGGATTTTGGATGTATTTATTAGCTCCATGCCATCATGTAACAACTATTTATTTCTGTAGTTTGTGATCAAAATGGTTTGAGTCTGAAAGATAGTGTTCTAGAGAAGGGTCTCAGTGTGAGCAGCCCAATAAACAAAAATTCTGTTTTTAGTTTACCTCCCTTTGTCTCTTTCCTTTTTCCTTTCTTTCATTTTTTGGTGGGAGGGACCTCAAAATTGACTCATTTTTTAACATGTAAATTAGAGTTTGGGAATTTATGGATTCCTAGGTCCTTATTTCCCTCAATTTCCATGTTGCCATAATTAGATATTAAAATTCTATCTGTATTAGGGTTTAAGGATAAATATTATATATTTATATATTCTATTTATAATATAAATATATATTAATATAATACTATATAATAAATATATATTAAAGTTATATAGAATAAATATAATTTACTTAGGAAATAATTAAGGTGAATAAGAGTTTCTTTTAAACTTTTAAAACATAGGGTGCTCAATAAACATGTTCATTAAAATAAACAAATAACTAAAAAGTATGTTTTAACAAATTGAGCAGTAGTAAGTACACAAGATGTATTAGTAAATTTCAAAGAACTAAAGAAATACAGGCTCTTAAGTTATTTATATATTTATTCATAGAGTAATAGTCAATGTTTAAAACAATTTATGAGTTTCATAAGAAAGCTTTATTTTCAATTTTCAGATGTTGATGAGAGAGACAGAGACAGAGACAGAGATAGAAAAGAAAAAGAGGTAGGAAAGATATAACATTTGCCATTATTTGTTATTGAATAATTCAATTACAAAAATTAGTCAAAATGAATTAAAAAACATAAAAATATTCAACTTTAAATACAGTATGAAAACAAATTTAATATCATATAATTCAGATCTATGTTTTTAAATGAAAGGGAAAAACATTAAAAGAGGTTGTAAGTTGACCTGTGAAAAATTTAAATTTCCAAATCTCTTGAAAAGTAAATATCAATCTTATTCTACTTTGCAACCTATTATAAGATTATGTGAATATTCATTCCCTTTGATCATGTAAATTCATGCTTTAGGAGTAAGGATGTTTGTGTAGTGTTTATATGGAGAAAAATCTTGATATAATTTAGATTTCCAGCAACAGAATAAATAGGATATATTACATTGAGAACGTAATGAAAAGGTGTGGACTCCTGAATCAGAAACGTGGATTTGCAACACAACTGCACTCACACCAGCTTTTTTACTTTATTCAGATGTTTCTGTTTTATTCTCCTGTTGACCATCTGGAAAATGGACATAACAATAGCATTTTCAGTGAGCTAAAATGAGGCAAATACACACCTCATTATGCCTTCCATAAAGTTATCCATTTTCAGTATTTGCATCATTCACATACCATTAACGTTATATCACAATGTATAGTAACCTATAAGTGATAAATTACTAACGTAAAATAAAAAAAAAATACAAAACCTCATTTCTACCAGCACTGGGACAACGTGAAATTGTGTTCTCATAGATATGATGATGCATTGGTCCAACTGATGCGACTGCAGAAGATTTATTTTATTTTATGCTATTAATTTCACCATGTGTTCAATAAAAAAATAGTTTAAGTATTTTTGTAAGTCAGGCTCTTAATGCACAAAACTTTGAACAGAAACCAACGCAATAATAAGTGTTTAACTGCTTCCATCTTTATATGTACCATGGATTGGGGGAATTAATTATGTCTATCCAACAAATATCTTTTTTTGCTCTCCATCACATAAACCAAATCCCAGTATGCTAACAATCCCGACATTAGTAAATAGATAAAAAATAAAAACTAATAAAATAAATAAAATCTTTTACAGTATGTTACATATATAAGCACCCCATATAGGATGTAGAATATGAAAATGACACTTGGAATTAACTTTTTCTCTGCTTCCTCTTCTAGATGCACTGAAGACATAGGGCACAGATGAACTGCACCCAGGTGACAACATTTACTCTTGTGGGCCTCACACATCGTCAAGAGTTGAAGATGCCCCTCTTTGTGATATTCTTATCCATCTACTTTTTCACAGTAGTAGGCAACCTGGGTTTGATCCTAGTCATTAGAGCAGATGCAAAGCTCAACACACCGATGTACTTCTTCCTTAGCAACCTGGCTTTTGTCGATTTCTGTTACTCTTCTGTCATTACACCCAAAATGCTTGGGAATTTTTTGTATATGCAAAATTCTATAACCTTCAATGCATGTGCTACTCAGTTGGCCTTCTTTCTTACCTTCATGATATCAGAGTGCCTGCTACTGGCTTCCATGGCCTATGATCGATACGTGGCCATTTGTAACCCTCTGTTGTATATGGTCAAAATGTCCCCAGCAATCTGCATTCAACTTGTAGTTGTCCCCTATAGCTATAGCTTCCTGATGGCACTATTTCATACTACCCTCACCTTCCGCCTCTGCTATTGTGGCCCCAGTGTCATCAATCACTTCTATTGTGATGACATGCCTCTCCTCAGGTTAACTTGCTCAGACGTTCACTCCAAACAGCTATGGATCTTTGCCTGTGCGGGCATCACATTCATTTCCTCTGTTCTGATTGTCTTTATCTCCTACATGTTCATTATTTCTGCCATCCTGAGGATGCACTCAGCTGAGGGAAGACAGAAAGCCTTCTCCACGTGTAGCTCCCACATGCTGGCGGTCACCATATTCTACGGGACCCTCATTTTTATGTACCTACAACCCAGCTCTAACCACTCTCTTGACACGGATAAGATGGCTTCTGTTTTCTACACAGTGATCATTCCCATGCTGAACCCCTTAATCTATAGCCTCCGGAACAAGGATGTGAAAGAAGCTCTGAAGAAAGTCATCATGTATAGAAACCAGGCTTTCTTGTTCATAAAATTAAGAAAATGACTTTAAAAAGCAAAAACGGACTTTGCTTCATGATTAGTTTTTTCTTTTCCAAAATTAATAAAACTATTGGAGTGTATTGCTCTCAGATGATAATCAATATAGGTCCTTTTACTTGGTGACTGGTGAGAGATATGGATCCTGTTTCATTCTTCTGCATGTGGCAATCCAATTTTCCCAGCAACATTTATTGAATAGGGATTATTCCCCCAGTGTATATTGCTGCCTGATTTGTCAAAGATCAGCTTGCTATATGTGGATGATTTCATATCTGGGTTTTCTGCTCTTTTCCCTTGGCCTATGTCTCTATTTTTTTGCCAATACCATGCTGTTTTGGTTACTGTATCTTGTAGTATAGTTAGAAGTCTGGTAATGTGATGCTTCATGATGTGTTCCTTTTGCTTAAGATTGCTTCGAGATTTGCTATTCGGGCTATTATCTTGTTCCAAACAAAGCATACACTTATTTTTTCTTCATGTGTGAAATGTGATGTTGGTATTTTGATGGGGATTGCATTGAATCTGTAAATATCTCTGGGCAGTATGGATATTTTAACAATGTTGATTCTGCCGATCCATAAGCGTGATATATGCTTTCCACTTGTTTGTCTCATTTGTGATTTCCTTCCTCAGTGTTTCATAGTTTTCATTGTAGAAATCTTTCACCTACTTCATTAAGTACATTCCTAGGTATTTTCTTTTCTTTATAGCAATTGGGAATCCATAAATAAGTGGGACCTGACTGCATTAAAAAGCTTCTGCACAGCCAAGGAAACAATAGAGTGAACAGACAACCTACAGAATGGGAGAAAATATTTATCTGTTATACATCTGACAAAGGACTAGGACCAGGCACGGTGGCTCATGCCTCTAATCCTAACACTCTGGGAGACCGAGGTGGGAGGATGGTTTGAGCTCAGGAGTTCAAGACGAGCCTGAGCAAGAGGGGGACCCTGTCTCTACTAAAAAAAAAAAAACAATAAAAAGAAGTTAGCTGGACAACTAAAAATATATAGAAAAAATTAGCCCGGCATGGTGGTACATGCCTGTAGTCCCAGCTAACTCGGGAGGCTGAGGCAGAAGGATTGCTTGAGCCCAGATTGCTGTGAGCTAGGCTGGGGCCATGGCACTCTATCCCGGGCAACGGAGTAAGACTCTGTCTAAAAAAAAAAAAAAAATGGACTAACAAGCAGAATATATAAAGAATTCAAGCAAAACAGCAAGAAAAAATCAAAAGACCCCATTAAAAAGTGGCCAAAAATACGCACAGAAGCACAGAAGTTTTTCAAAAGAATGAAGACTACTGGCCAATAAGCATATGAAAAAAAAGTGCTCAAAGTCTCTAATCATCAGTGAAATGCAAATCAAAACCACAAAGAGATATCATCTAACCCCAGTGAGAATGGCTTTTATCAAACAGTCCCAAAACAACATATGTTGGCATGGATGCAGAGAGAAAGGAACACTTACACACTGTTAGTGGGACTGCAAACTAGTCCAACCTTTATGGAAAGTTCTATAGATTTTTGACAAATGCGTAGAGTCAAGCAACCACTACCCCTATAACCCGCAGTATAATTTTTTCACCCTAACAGTTTCCCTATGCATTACCTGGTTGAAGACTCTTCCTTCCCCTGAACTTTTTTCAATTGTGATGAACATTTTTCCCTGAAAATTAAGATATCAGAAGATAAAACATTCTCTGGAAAGAGTCTTTGGTAACCCATATAAAACTGACATTGAAAGAATATTGTAAAAAAAAAAAAATCTTAACAAATTGTGGTTAACAACTTCTCTTCATTGCCACTTGAATTCAATCTGATTTATTTAAATGCATGAATTTACATAGAAGATTTCTTTCTAATTATCATTCCACTGTCCTACTATCAGACACCAAGTCATGGAATTTTATAGCAAGGCATTACCAATAATAGGGCATTTTGCCATCTGTATGAGGTATGATTGCAAGTTTAAAACAAAATTAGATACTATATATTCACAAATGAATTAATATCTAAAACATAGTTATTTCATAGAAAACTATGTGACAAATTAATATTCAAGACCAGTATATGAAACAAACAAGTATATCCCTGCTTCCCCACAGATCACATATACAATAAGTTATCCATCATCAAATCTAGAGTCCCTGGAGAGATTCTCCTCACTTTTGATCCAAGAGTTTGTACCAAATGCCTTACTGGCCATCTCACTTATGTTTTTAAAATTCAGTTTTGTGTAAATCCAGTTGTGATTTTTACCTTCTGTCTACTTAAAACCTATAAAAGACATATTTGGGTTATCTGGTTTATCTTCATCCTCAGACAGCAAAAACACACTAATCTGGGGGATAAAAAAAAGAATTCCATAATTGCTTTCCTTCTCCCCAACCACATTCC
The DNA here is from genome assembly GCA_963574695.1 of Propithecus perrieri. Classification (NCBI taxonomy): domain Eukaryota; kingdom Metazoa; phylum Chordata; class Mammalia; order Primates; family Indriidae; genus Propithecus; species Propithecus perrieri. The sequence goes on from CAUYRB010068681.1 coordinate 26,289, forward strand.
TCCCCAAAAAAAGGCTTTTGCTTCCTCAAAGATGTTCTTATTCAGCTCATGCTGCCATTAGAAAATATCATAGACTCGTGGCTTAAATGACTGCCAGAAATTTATTTTCTGACAGTTCTGGGGGCCAGAAGTCCAAGATCAAGGTTCTATCTGATGCAACTCCTAGTTAGGGTTCTGTTCCCAGCTTGTAGGCAGCCACCACCTTGCTGTGTGCTCACATGACTCATGACCTCTTCTTTGTGATCTAAGAGTTTGAGAGAGAGAAAGTATGCATCTCTCTGGGGTCCCATCTTACAAGGGGGTTTACACTGAGGGTTAAGACTTCAATATATGAATTTGGGGGGTGCAATTCAGTCTCCCCAAATGCAGATGCATTGTTCTCTAATAAGTATTAAAATTATGATCTTCCCTTGCCATAGCTACAGAGCATCTAAGAAAATAATCTGGAAGAGAACTCTTTAGACTATATAACTAAGGAAATTAAGTAATAAGAGTTAGTGACAACCTTGAAGAGGAAATGAATACTTCATGAGCATTTCAAAGAGTAAGCTAAAGAGAGAGCATTGTGTTTTAAACTATTCCGAAATAGATTTTTGGGAGTTGGATATTAGTTCTTTGAAAGACAGGTTTTAAGACTTTTCACAAGGTAATTCTTATCTTCCTTTCAAAGATAAATTCAAACTGTGTCTCTAAGCAACAGCAGCAGCAATATGAACAATTAAAACAATAATAAATGGCACTATAAATTACATATAAGAATAACATTATTAATAAATAAAATTATTAATAAATAGATAGCATTCCAAAAATGAGAACATTAGGGCAATACTGTCAAGCTATAGATCTGTGGTTCCTCAAAACCAGAGGATAAAGTTAATTGATCTCCAGTCTGCTTTGGGATCCCTATAGGGCCCGAACTATAATTCTTCTGATGATTTCACTTTCATCATCCTCCCAGATAAGATCCTTTGGGATGGAGTCACTGACAAAACTCTGTAGTTTATTGCTGCCCAAACCCATTTGGAGAAGAAATAGGAACACCCTCCATCCAAGTAAGTTCAAAGAATATATTTCCAAATTAGGGTCAAGATAAGCATTTGAAAAATGAAGTAGAATAGAATAGAATGAATTTTAGAATATAACATTGTAGGTGGAATTATCTGAAATAAGGCTCAATAGTGGTCCCTAAAATGATATTTTAATTATATATGTATGTGTTATTATAGAAAATATATTTGTTCTCAGTTTTAGATGAAAAGAAGGCTTGAAAACTCTGAGATAAAATCTATCAGGTTGCTCAGAAAGGTTAGGTGCTAGACTAGATTATAACTTATGTCAAAGCTGTCCTTCCCATTTATGCAAAAGCTAGTCATTCTACCTGGGTTAAGATGTGACTACATCAAAACCAAATCATCAATGTCATTTAATAAATTTGATATAGGTAAATAACATCAATTATGGACAAGGGGAATAATAGAGATGTTATTACAAAAAAAAAATCTTTAATTTCCCATTACCAAGTACCTAGAAGGGGCTACATTGGGAACTGAATGAAAACGTAAGGCTTCCCTCCACGGAGTCTGCAATCTATCAAGAGAGGAAACATGGAAGCAGGTAGCTGCCAACTCATTTACATGAGACAAGTAAATAAGTTATGTATAAAATATTTTCATAACGTAAAGATGAAGATAGTAACACAGCATGAGAATTACAACTCAGTGAGGCCTTGAAGGATAAATAGGAGTTTTTCCTCCAAATCTCCATTCACCATTCACCTGGTAGAGATAAGGGCAGGTAAGAACACATACAAAGGCAGAGAAACTCAAGAATATGTTATACTTAAAGAATGGAAAACAACTATTCTGATTAGATTATAGTGTGTTTTCTGCAAACGGAAAGAGATGCAGCTGGAATTTCGATATAAAACATCATAGACTATATTATAAAAGGTCATATATAATGTCTTTTCAAATAGAATGCATACTTTGCCATTGAGGTAAGATGAAGTGGCTTGCTGAACTTCTTATAGCGGCCAAACATAACCTTCCCTGGTATCTCCAGATATGGAGACCAAATTTCCAGTTGAATAGTTTCTTAATTATTTCAAAATGGAATTTATATGTTGGTAGGAACACCAGAAAGGCTTTTAAAAACTTTGATGATGTAGCAGCAATGATCAATATTAGCAGTGGTTGTCCTCTTCATAAAAAGTGGTAGAAATATATACACATATATTTTTGACGTCCATGCCCATAATTTATGAAGAATCTCTAACTTCTTCTATTATATTCCTGTTAATATTCTAATTATAAATAATATAATAATAATAAAATTGCTTTTTAGGATATTAAGGTATAAAAAACTGTTCATATAAATATTAAGTTTGATTAAACTCTCCTGTCTTCATTCAGACTCCTTGAGGAGACATGGCTCAGATCAATTGTACTCAGGTGACAGAGTTTATTCTTGTGGGCCTCACGGATCGTCAGGAGTTGAAGATGCCCCTCTTTGTGATATTCTTATCCATCTACCTTTTCACAGTAGTAGGCAACCTGGGTTTGATCCTAGTCATTAGAGCAGATGAAAAGCTCAACACACCAATGTACTTCTTCCTTAGCAACCTGGCTTTTGTCGATTTCTGTTACTCTTCTGTCATTACACCCAAAATGCTTGGGAATTTCTTGTATAAGCAAAATTCTATAACCTTCAATGCATGTGCTACTCAATTAGGCTGTTTCCTGGCTTTCATGACAGCTGAGTGCCTGCTACTGGCTTCCATGGCCTATGATAGATATGCGGCCATTTGTAACCCTCTATTGTATATGGTCACGCTGTCCCCGGCAATCTGCATTCAGCTTGTAGCTGCCCCCTATAGCTATAGCTTCTTGGTTGCACTATTTCACACCATCCTCACCTTCCACCTCTGCTATTGCCACTCCAGTGTCATCAATCACTTCTATTGCGATGACATGCCTCTCCTCAGGCTCACTTGCTCCGACACTCACTCCAAACAGCTATGGATCTTTGCCTGTGAGGGCATCATGTTCATGTCCTCCCTTCTGATTGTCTTTGTGTCCTACATGTTCATTATTTCTGCCATCCTGAGGATACACTCAGCTGAGGGAAGACGTAAGGCTTTCTCCACCTGTGGCTCCCACATGCTGGCAGTCACCATATTCTACGGGACCCTGATCTTCATGTACCTACAACCCAGCTCTAACCATTCTCTTGACACGGATAAGATGGCCTCTGTCTTCTACACAGTGATCATTCCTATGCTGAACCCCTTAATCTACAGCCTCCGGAACAAGGAGGTGAAAGAAGCTCTAAAGAAAGTCATCATCAATAGAAACCAGACTTTGGTGTTTATGAAATTTAAAAAGTGACTTGAATAAGTAATAATGGACTTTTTCTTTATGGCCTGATTTTTCTACCACTAAACACTATCAGAATGTCTATTTCTTAATATATGATCTATGCATATTTCTTCACTGTATAATAAAATTTCAAGAGATTTTTACTTAGCATGTGATTTCATATACAAAAATAACTACAATATTTTATATCCCTTCTCTCATTTTTCAAGTAGAAATATATTAACAATAATTAATTTTCTTGTCCATAAGATTTTACACCAATTTTCCCATTTCTCAAATGAAGAATGCAAAAAGTTATCAGGATATGTAACTAGTTACAGGCAGATAAAAGTTCAGACTCCCATCCTTCCTGTTTTAATCCCTAGATCAGATTTCTAAAGCTCTCTTGATAAGATCTCATGTGAAAAATAAAGACATACAGTTTACATATTTTTTCCTGAATTCCCAATTTCTTGATAAAAAGTTCAACAATATAAAAATTTTCCATATTTAAACATTTAATAAATTTCTTTATTGATAAGACTAGAACTACACTCTAACCTCACCTATGTCACTAATTGAATGTGGCCTTCTACCATCCTGGAAGTCTTGTTTGGTCTGTAAAGATGAACTGTTTAAGTCAATTGCTTTTCTTATTCCTGTGAGATGTCATTATATTTTTCTCAGATTATCTGTAAAAAAAAAAATGGAATTCAGGAATTGAATTCTGGGTGGGTCATCATATTCTAAACAAATGTGTTCATGAAAATTGAAATATCATTTCAATTTACTCATTTTGCCAGTAGCAAGGATTATAGGCAGTTATGCTGAGTAATGCTTATGTAAGTTGTTCATTATTAATTAAGGTAAAGTCTGTAACACAGTGAACCCAGTAGGCAATGTGGTCTAGTGAAAAGAGCACATGCCGTGTAGTCAAAGAATGTGTTTAGATCCCACACACAGTGTTGTGCTCTATGTGTGCTGTCATTAGTTAAATGACAATAAAGTTACTCAGTTAGGGACTTATCTAGGACTAAACAATATAAAAAAGAGTAATAGTTCATGGCAGGCATTCACATTTCATCTCATTTCATCATGAGCCTGGAGACCTGAATGTTATTCCCAATTCTGCTAATTACAAGTCACATGAACCTGAGGGAAGAATTTATAAATGAGAATTACCACACACCACAACATGTAACTTGATAACTGATATAAAGGTAAGTAGATAGATGTGGTTTTATTATATATGTATATTATTCAAAAAATGGAATGCTAATTTAACAATGTTAAATTACACAGAAAAGATTTTGTGTTTGCATCTCATGCCTATCATTTATTTCTTTTCCTTTTTTTTTTTCCCCATCTATGGACCGTTTGAATGCTTAATGGCAAAAGACTAGAAAGATGCTATTAATGCCCAGAGAGAGGAAATTATATTAAAATGAAAATATCTCTTAAAAATTCTGCCTTAGGTCAGTGTCCATTTTTGATGATTTTACTATTTAGTTCGTGAGATTGTAGAGACACACCGATAGTGTGATCCATAGTTATTAAAAGTTTATTTTCTTGTTTTTTTCTTTAAACACATGTATCTGCTCTTTGAATATTTCAGTGACTTCCTGCTTTCTCATATAACCATACAAAGCTCCTTTAGCAGGTTTTGAGTCTGTAATCTGTATGTTGACAGGCTATAATCAACTTCTTGAATTGATGATCTTCTTTCTTAGCAGGCTAGTGAATTCACGGCTCATCAGCTTGTCTATTTAAGAGCATAGATTCCTTGGAGACTAAAAGCCTGAAGGTAAATTCTGAGTCTAACATTTGCTGAACTGAAAGACCTCAGATAATTTATTCCACTTATGTATGCCTCAATTTCTTGAGCTTATGAGAAAGTATGAAGTATGAAAGTGAAAAATGATGAAAAAATACATATCAGCTGTAAAATCAGTATGATGAAGCAATAAGCAGTATGAAAGTGAAAAAAATATATCAAATGTTAAATCAATTCATCACAAAGATCAAAAAAAGACAATGGTTAAAAAACTTTGAGTAAAATATATTTTTTAAATTATAATTTTTAGGTTTCTTATTCATAATTCGAAAATACTAACATTTAGAAAACTATCCAACCACTTTAAAAATTTAAAAATTTCAGGTTAAAACTAAGGATTTGCTACATAACTATTATTAATAATATAGGAGAGAAATAGTTGTCATCATTTCTGCTTAAAATTGCTGATGACTTTGTAAGTTGGTTTTGTCCCTTTCGAGGGCAGTCACTTTTACTTAGACAAGTGTTTCAACCCCATTAACAAACTAGTCCACCTGTGGACCGTATCACAATGAAATATTTCCAAAAAATGTAGGATTATGCATTTTAGTAGTAAATGCTTGGCAAATAATCTTTAGTGGCAGATAGATTCACGCATCCGTATGGGCACCTGATAAACCCAAATTATAAGAATGTTGATATGAAAAATTAACTCATCAATATGCATAAACATAGAATACATTGCAAATTTTAAATATGCATATGAAATTGAAATAAAGTTTGTTGAAATAGAGTACAGCATAAAGTGTTGAGAATGATTAAAATTGAATAGAAAGAAAAGAAGGAAGGAAGGAAGGTAGGAAGAATCAACCATAATTTCACCACATAGATATAACTACTACTAAGATTTTGGCATGCATAATTGAGGTTTTTACACGTTAACATTTGTATATTTGTGTGTATTTATATATATACACATATATAATATATACAAGTGATAACATGTTAAGATATAGAAATTAGTTATTAATATATAACTTGAGAAGTATTAGATATGAAATTGTTAGAAATTGGGGACAAATTAAATATTGACATGAGGAATAAGAATGCATAGTAAAAGATAATTTGTCTCTGAGTTGGAAAACTGAGTGGATAATGGCATGGTTCATTTAAAGAAAATATATACTCCAGGTTTTGAATATTAGGTCCAGTGTAAAGAGATGCCATGTTTCTTTTCTGTATGTGATACTTTTTGTGAACACCTAGAATATCTAATTGGTAATTTTCAGTAGGAGAGAAAATAAATCTGGAACGGAAATACATATTCGTGCATAATAAGCCTGTAGATGCCTATTAAGGATAAGATCACTGAATAAGAAGGTGTAAAGAAGTGTAGGGGGCCTTATGGAGAACATGAACAATGTTATTGTCTAAAGCCAAGATAATAAAAGCAGAGTCTCTAAGGTAGAGAATCAAAATGAAGAAAGAATATTAAGTGCAGAGACAGCTTTGTTCTGGAAACAAAACTTGTATTTAACAAAGTCCAGTGCTACAGAGCTACCAAAGGAAAAGAGCCTGGATTGGATTTGGGAAGAGTGAGGTTGATGGTGAACTTGGTGAGGCGATTTCTTGGTTTAATGGGAAAGGAAGATGGATTACACTTGGTTGCGTTATAAATATAATTTGAAAAGTGGAATAGAGGCCTGCTCTAAGACACTTGGTTGAGAAATGAAGGGGAGAGAAAAGATAAAGGAAAAGCCAAGATAAAATTTACAAGGAAATGGCAATAAAGGATTAACAAAAGAGGTGATTTTTATATTTTGTTTTATTTTGCCTGTCTTGAACATCTGTGATGTACACGGGAAAGAATCTGGGACAATGTAGTGACAGAGAAAATCAAGTTAACTTATCCTCTGTTCTGCTTAAGAAATGAGAGAGGTGATTTCAATTCTGCCAGCTTTCAAGTATTCAGAACCCACTTTGGATTTGTGGAAATGTTCTGCCGAATTTAGTTCTTCTAAACATTCCCCAAATGCTAATTTGAACCATTTAGATACTTGGGAATAGGGTTAAATGCTTCTTCATCATCTAAAGCTGTTAATAATCTATAAAATTGTTTGCTGGTGTGTATTCTTCCAAAAAGGAAAAGCCAGAAAATTCACAATCCCATTTTTTTCCTCAACTCAATGTGATATGTCCACTAAAGAAAAAAATAAAAAAAAGAAGAAAATAGAAATAAGCAAGAAGAGAAAATTTAAAAATTATACCAAACTGGATGCTCAAAGATAATGCTAATATTTTGATTTTGACTGTTCATATTACATTTTCCTCATTTAATTTTGATAATTTGAAATATCTGTATAAACTGATATATCCAATTTATAATTTTATGAGATAAACTTACTACTTAAGAAATCATTTTGATGTATACTGTCAAAACATTCACATTCTTAACATAGTAGAGTTTTTTATTCTGTTTTTCAAGGAAAGTGTAACATAGATTTTGCTATTGTATTAATTATATTATTTTAACAAAAAATACTTTCTTCATATACAACTCCTTAGTAGATTTTTTATCTTGGAATTTCTGCCTGAATCAAATCCTTTTACATTGAAAGCATAAGTAAAATCCATGCATCTGTCGTTTTGGGACTTTTTGATAAAAGCTATTCTCACTGCAGTTAAGTGATACTTCATTGTGGTTTTGATTTGCATTTCCCTGATGATTAGAGACTTTGAGCATTTTTTCATATCTTTATTGGCCATAGTCTGGAGTACTACTCAGCCATAAAAAATGGTGAACTAATACCTTTTGTAACAACCTGGAAGGAACTGGAGACCATTCTTCTAAGCGAAGTATCGCAAGAATGGACAAACGAATACCACGTGTACACCCTATTAAATTGGAACTAATCGATCAACACCCATGTGTACATATGGTAGTAAAACTCAACAGAAACCAAGTAGGTGGGAGGAGGAAGGAGGGGACAGGTAAATACACACCTAATGGGTCCAATACACACTATTTGGTGATGTGCATACTTATAACTTCGACTCAAACTGCACAAAAGCAAATAATGTAACCAAAACATTTGTTATCTCCATAATATTCTGGGAAAAAAATCCATGCAAAATTCAGAGTACTTATCAGAATTTTTGTTTGATTAAATTTAACATAACGTCCTGGTGAGCCATGGCTATCTTCTCATATTTAATTGGTCATTTCTTACAGGGGGAAGATTATTCAGAACGTGTGCACTGGAGCTCATTTTAGAAGAATCCTGTATCTATTACATGGCAAAAGGCAATCATTCAGCAGTGACTGAGTTCATCCTTTTGGGGCTCACAGATAACCCGGCACTTCAAGCCATACTCTTTGGCGTATTCCTACTGATTTACTTAGTTACTGTGGTGGGGAATCTTGGATTGATTGTGCTAATCCAAATCAGTCCTCAGCTTCACACACCTATGTATTTTTTCCTTAGCCACCTGGCTTTTATTGATTTTTATGGTACTTCCTCCATCACCCCAAACACCCTTGTGAACTCTTTGCGTGAAATTAAAAGCATGCCATTTTATGCATGTGCCACTCAAGTGTGTTGCTTTATCACATTTTCAGTTTGGGAATTATTACTGCTCTCAATCATGGCATATGATCGGTATGTTGCCATCTGCAACCCTTTACTCTATGTAGTTCTCATGCCTAGGAGACTTTGCATTCAGATGGTCACTAGCTCATATATTTATGGATTCACCGTGGGACTCATACAAGCAATGGCTACGTTCCACATGTCTTTCTGTGACTCTAATGTGGTCAACCAGTTCTACTGTGATGATGTCCCCTTGATTGCTCTGGCTTGTTCTGATACACATGTGAAGGAATTGATGTTGTTCATCATTGCTGGGTTCAATGTTTTTTGTTCTCTTATCATTGTTCTCCTCTCCTATATATTCATCGTCTTTGCTATCCTAAGGATTCACTCTGCTGCAGGAAGACAGAAAGCTTTTTCTACCTGTGCTTCTCATGTGTTTTCTATTACTATATATTATGGGACCCTCAGTTTTATGTACCTACAGCCAAAGTCAAGCCATTCACTAGATAAAGACAAATTTGCCTCAGTATTCTATGCAGTGGTAATTCCCATGCTAAACCCATTGATCTACAGCTTAAGGAATCAAGAGGTAAAAAATGCTATGAAAAAAATTATTGAAAAAATATATTGTCATAGTTAGTAGTGAATTTTGTTGTTACTAAAGAAATACTGGATATGGAGTTAGGAAATTTTGAATCAAGGCTTGTACAATTGTACAGTGCTAGTATGCGTAGGAGTCTCTGGCTTCTGGCACTAATTTTTCTGATATCTATTTCCTTGAAAATGGCTATTAACGTTTTTATTGTTGTGGCTTACACATGGTAGACATTTTATGAATGTCTCTTTGTTTAAATGTTGAATTCTAAAAGAAAGATAATAATTATCTGTTCAATTTAATCATGAGTTCCTTCAACAATAAATTGAGATGCATAAAGAACCTTGAAATCATGAGTTTATCTTATGTCACTGTGATATTGATAATTTTAGTTTATCTTAAGATACATGAATCATTATTATTGCATATAATACTGCAAATACCATGTAAGATTTGCTTCCACAGCTGAACTAGGGAAGAATAGCAAGGTGCTTGGTTGAAAGGTTTTGGTTTGAAAATGTCGTGAAAGTTAGGTTACTCCTTCACTTTACAATGCTTCTATTGATTTGACTGAATATTTTAACATGATCATTCAAGCATTATCTCTTCTAGATGGCCCTCACATTCATCCAGCGCTTTTGCTGGACTGATCGATTTTGGGTAGTGACACAAATGTTATTCCATAAGGTGACTGATGAGCTAATTGTCTTGTCCTTGTTAATTTATAGATTTTGCAGTTGCCCATTAGTAGGTATCACTGGATATAGATATTATAACAAATGGCCTGAGTTCCTGTGTTTCGCTATACTTTTCCTGGCCCCACTGTGCATTGGCACCCCTAACTGCCCATCTTAATCCGAATTGATTACTTCAGCCAGTATACTACTTCCTTCCTTGCCTGCTGGTGCACTGGAGTAAGATAGCCAGAGATTCTTGTTTGTTAAGAACCTAATTGTGACCCTGATAGGAATATTCACCCTTTTGGAACCTATAATCCAACAGAGCCTAATATTATGGGAAAGGAAGTACAAATTCAGAAATTGAGTCATAGGGTTTAGTAATGGTGAGAAAAGCCAATTTTAGTATCATTTCTTAGTTTCCAGATACATGATTTTGTGCTACTGGAGGTACTGTAATGTATATTGCCATTGATTCATAGTCTGCAGTGTATTATGGAAGATAGTGTTCTCTTTTCTGAGCTAGTTACTTAGCTTAGTTGTCAATACACCATCTGAATTTTCTGTCAAGCAGGATGATTGCTGGTGATGACTTATATGTTAGGACACTTTATTATATGTATTGTCAGTGTCAAAGTTTCATTGCTGTAAACTATATTTTTTTCTCCTGAAGCAATATTGCAAGTTCTACTATTCCATTGAAAAAGATGTCCTTTAAGCCATTGGAAGTTTCTACTCCCTGGAACACCGCATGTATGGAGAGCAAATCCATAGTTAACCTTTCAATTTCAGTAAGGACAAATTGCTCTTCTCTCCAATACTGAAGAGGTCTGATATGAGGAGGTATGCTATAAAGTTAGTTGTTTGTTTTTGTTTTTGTTTTTGTAGAGAAACCAAGGCTAAGAAAATCATTAAATATAGAGAATAAACATTTAATGTCAAATTTGGAAAGTAATTATTCTAAGATTTTATTAACATTTTGGGTAGGTCATTAAACACTTCCAGATAAAGATACAAGAAAAATATCTTTCTGGTTATAAGAAAATGGCAGGTTGGTTCATACCACTGAATAGATTATAAAGCAACTAAACTGTATTGATCCTTGCCAGTATATATATATATATTATTCTCAAGTTAAATCATTATAGTAAGTTTGTGTGGTGGCATTATCCCAATTTTATAAGTAAGTGAATCGTAAAGAGAATAGGTTACTTGCTCAAGAATATATAGTCTACATGTTGCAAAATCAGGATTAGGGGCAAAATGCTTCTGAATTCCAAATTCATGTCCACTCTTGGACATTTACTAATGATACAATGTGTTATCTTTTTTTTTAAACTGTCTTGAGGAAGATTCAGGAAGATTATGGCTGTTGTAGATTATTACTAAATAGTCCACAATGAATCCCTTTGTCTACATTCACACCTATGTATAGTTCCGCCTCCTATGAACGCTGGCTCTGTAACTTGCTTTATGTAATAGAATGCTCAAAAGTGATGCTCTGTTGTGCAACTACTATGGCTAGACCCTAATGATTATGGAAGCTGCTGCTTTTGTTTTGCATGAAAGTTTAATGTTAGGACCCAACCAGTGTGACATTGGAAGCCCAAGGTAGACACATGAAGATGTCACATGGATAGAAACAAAACATTTCAGCTGACAACCTCACCAATTATCAGCCATGTAACTGAGATCATCCTGGACCTTATGGCTTTCTCACTGCCCCAACTGCCATGGAGAACTGTCTATTTAGCACAAAGAATTATAAGAGATAATAAATTATTGTATTAGGCTACTAAGGTTTTTATTTTATACAGCACTATAGCTAAACAAATAGTGATGGCATAATGTATTGTAATTTTCTAAAATTAAATTGGCATTAAGAAGAAATCCTCAAATTAAATTTTGTGATTTTGAAAGTTGGAAAGAAATTTTTTAAAACTTTCCAAAACAATTGATGAACAGATTCCTGGAAACCCTTAACATGTTTATATATGTTTATGTCTTTCAAGCTTTCTCAAATTTATTTCAAGAATATGATGAAAATTTTTGGTATAATCATTAAACATTAATTAGACATAAAAATCCAAAACTATAAAGTGACTTCCATACAATTTTTGCTTCAAATTTTTTGTAGTTGTTTTCAATTCTGTTAGGTAGAATAATATTTTCAAAAATTAGAAGAACAGTGAGTGATGCTAGGGTAAAATATTCACATTCAATACAACTGAATTTCTTTTTCCCTACATTTTCTTCTCTTTTTTTTGTAAAAATAATGGTTGCCTATAATTCTTCTATCTGTTTATCTTTCTGCTTATCACTCAACTTATGTGGGTGTGTGGAATACAAATGAACAGAGTTTGTTAGAGTGTTTGAAGAGATGGAGTGTTAATTTCTCTGTGATTTTCATATCTTTAAATAACAGCATTTAGGAGACAAAATAACATTCATTTTAAATCATTTTCCTCTTTGAACAGAACTTTCAGACAACCATTTTCTGAGATTGAACTAAATGTACCTCCAGACTGCTGAGGAATCCATGGCCTAATTATTGTTTGCTTACTACTCAACAGATTATTGAGTTTCAGATGTAGAATTGGATATTTGGTGCAATTCAAATCATTACTTGGCAGTTTTCAAAGTTCAGTAACAAGTTAATTTACTTTGATGTAATGTGTATCATGACCTCTTACTAAAATTCATAAATATAATAAAATCAATGCTAAAGTATAAAAAGTAAATCAAAATTAGTTAAACATTTTGAGTTGTTTCCTATATGTTAAAACAATCTTTCTTATTAGTTATAAATTATCTGTTATACTTTACATCGGCAAAGTGATCTGCCATTCAAGTGTTTATTATGTTTTTGCACATTAAACAAATTAAATCCCAAAAGATCACTTATAGCATAATTGCTCATGCTTGTGAAGCACTAATATATTTTTGTTTTATAATTGTTTAAATTGCTGCAATTCAATTAAAATATCCTAAAGAGACCAACACATCATACAAAATATACTAACAATACTTAAATAATGTTAAGAATTATTGACATCCACAGAGTGTGCCTCAAGATTTACTTTGTTCCTTTTGGTTTTATCGTGGATTACTCAAAAGTGATATACAGTAGGAAAAAAAATCAAGGTAATCAATACCGTAAAACAGGGTTTGGAGTAGCACAAATTGTATTCATTTGTTTAATTATTCTAATAGTCTATTTGGAGTGTCTAAATTTCTGAGTCCTGCTAATATTGGGGAAAAAAATAGAACCATGTTTATTTACCAAGAATTTGAAATTTAAAGTAGCTTACAAATTAACAAGTGACTAAATTGTTGGATGTAACTGGGAGATAAAATTGAGAGAAATACCCCCAGAAGAAAGTGAAATGTCATCTCATATCTGAAAGATAATTAGAAAGATAGTCACTAACCAGAGGGGTGAAGAAAAAGGGAGGATTATTCTGTCCAAACTATGTACAAAACCCGTGGTCACATCTGAGAGACTGATAGCATGCAGCATGACTGGTGCATGGAGATTACATGAAGGATTGTGCAAGGAATTAGATTAGTCTACAAAGAAGGGCTTGTTTATTAAGGTTTAATTAACCACATTAAGAAATTAAACACAGTAAGAAATTTGGACTCTATCTCAAGACTAATGAGAAACCACAAGCTGAGATCTGCATGTTAAAAAGTACACTCAAAATGCCACATGCGCAGAGAGAGTGGCAAACTGATGGGAAGACAGCAATTAGAGTGCAATGATGCAGACAGCTGTAAATTGAAGCCTAAATAACTAAAATATAGAGGGTGGGAGAAATATGGTAGAAGTGAAAAAATAGATTAAATAATTTGTAGTGTTCAGTTGTGTAATAGTAGAAGTTAGGAAGATAAATGAAATATGTTTCTCTTTTACTTTTTCACCTCGGTAACTGTAAAGAAGATTGCACCATTCACTGAGTTATAAAATATTTACTCTAAGGCATATGCGTGGGGTAGGATAATTTTTGGATAATGAATTCTCTTTGAATTTGTTAAATTGTGGTATCTCTGTAATATATAATTGAAGTTGCCTGGGTAGCAACTAGATATGTGTACCTGGAGAGGAGAAATCTGGCCTAGAATTTAGACTGTTGCATCACCAGCACGTAAGTGACAATGATACTGCTAGCATTAGATGATAGCTCCCAACATGAATGTGCAAAAATAGCATGAGTTGCCTTAGGGAAGAATTCTAAAGTAATAGTGTTATTTAAAGCATAAACAAAAGCAGAACCATCAAGGAAAGTAAAAGTGGACAGAAAGACAGGAAAACCCAGAGATTCTGATGATTTGCAAACCAATAAAACAATGATTCTCACGGTGAAAGTCAATATCAATGGTGTCCAATGCTATAGAGAAGTCAAATAAAAAAATTTTCATTTGATTTTGGATGAAAGAAAATTTTGGTGAACTTGGAGAAAGTAATTTCATTACAATACTGAGAAAAATATCAGAATATAAGAGTTTAAAATATAAAGGTGAAGAAAGAAGTAAGCATAGGTCACTTTGCCAAGAGTTCTGGTACTGAAAGAATGAAGAGAAGAATACAAGAATAAAGGGATCAAGGTAGAGGAATAGAAGGTTGATGGGAGAGATTTAGTAAACTAGCAAAGAAGGAAGATTGGGAGAAAAGAAAGAATGAGAACCAAAATATAAGTCTAAGTTTTATAAATAGGACACTTCCCCAACCCCCAACCAAAAAAAGTGGAAAAGACAGATGTGGAAGCAGAAAGTTTTGTGCAACTAGTGACAAGAAATTGAGAAATTTTCTATTTTATTACTTTAACCTTTCCAGTATTGTCAGAAATTGTAGCATCTACTTAGAGTAAGTGGTGGGGGTTGTATGAGGGAGTATGAAGGAATCCAAAGGTTTTGAACTATCTACATAAAGACTGGCAGACAGAACCTTGGTTCAGGAGAAAGCAGGTCAAGTAAATGACCAGTTGATTTTGAATGTGATAAGTTTGTAACAGCTCACTTTCGCCTAGAAGTTGTTCTTGGCAGTTCAGATTCAATTGCAAAGAGACAATTTCAAAATACCCACATTTTGTTATATCTAGAAGGAAATAAGACAAGGAAATTTTGTATGTTGGAAAGAGTAGTCACAGTAATAAATGATGGAGTCTAACCTGTATACGGGAGAATTGATAAAAGAAGATGAAAAATACATAAGGAGTAATTCGTGGGGTTTAAGGAATAGTGATATGTATGAATAAATGAAAAGTTGTAGTGTCATAACTGAGGCAAAAAGAAAAGGGCAGAAGGTTGCGATCACAAGATAATGTTTCAATTTGGGATGCCTAGTCTTTTATCAATTTCCAGATAAAATGATATTCTACAAGGAGCCATGGGCGTGGGAAGCTCAGGTGGAATGGTGCAGGTTTCAAATATCAAGAATCCGAGAAGCCATGTATTGAATGTGTGGTGTGCATGGGAAATGATGCCAAATTTGTTCAAGAAGGGTAGAGTGATCTTGGCACCAAAGTTTTCCATGAATAATAACTGACCTGGAAATATATAAGTTACAAAGTATATAAGTGTATAAGCCTCCAAGCATCAGGGAAGTGTACACAGATGCAAGATGTAACAATGCATATGGAACAATGCTCCAAGCTTTGGCAGTGCCTTATCTCACCTGCCGGATTTGAAATATCTGAAAGCTTGGCATAGAAATCACCAGTACCCAAAATTTTGTTTAAGACCTTTCATATGACTCCTTTTGGAATCATTTTTTTTAAATTTTTTATTAGTTAAATATTTCAAGAAGTACTTGTATAATTTTGTTTAAAGCAATCCAATAATTTTAAAAAGCTTTTTATCTATGCTCAAATAACTCTCAATCTTTATTTATCTTATTTAATAGATATGACATAGAGCATTCAATTATGTAAAACTTTAAAATATTATCTTTTTGTCTTCACAAATCCCCACAGAGTTGCATGTTTTGGAATTTCTACCTGGGACAAATCACTTTATTCTGAAAGCAGAACTAACGTATGATGCCCTTTGAATGCGTTCAACATGAGATCATGGTGGGTCACAACCGTCTCCTAACATTTTGATCATCGCCAGTAGGAACGAAATTACTCAGAACGTGTGCTCTGGAGGGTTTCATTGTAGAGAACTTTTATACGTACTCCATGTCCAAAGGCAATCATTCAGCAGTGTCCGAGTTTATCCTTTTGGGGCTCACAGAAAATGCAGAGCTTGAAGCCATTCTCTTTGGTGTATTCCTAGTAGTTTACTTAGCCAGTGTCATGGGTAATCTTGGACTGATTGTGCTAATCCAAGTCAGTCCTCAGCTTCACACACCCATGTATTTTTTCCTCAGCCACCTGGCTTTTGTTGATTTTTCTTTTACTTCCTCTGTCACCCCAAACACGTTGGTAAATTTTCTGCGTGAAGTTAAAAATATAGCATTTTATGCATGTGCCATTCAGTTATGCTGCTTCATCACATTTGTAGTTTGTGAGTTATATTTGCTCTCAATCATGGCATATGATCGGTATGTTGCCATCTGCAATCCTTTACTTTATGTCATTCTAATGCCCAGGAAAGTCTGTATTCGAATGATTGCTAGCACATACGTTTACGGATTCACTGTGGGTCTTGTACAGACAGCAGCGACATTCCGCTTGTCTTTTTGTAACTTCAACATGGTCAACCACTTCTATTGTGATGATGTTCCTTTACTTGAGCTGGCCTGTTCCGACACTCACATCAAAGAGCTGTTGCTGGTAATTATCGCTGGGTTTAATACTCTTTGCTCTCTAGTGATTGTGCTAATTTCTTATGTCTTCATCTTCTTTGCCATCTTGAGG
Organism: Propithecus perrieri; assembly: GCA_963574695.1. Taxonomy (NCBI): domain Eukaryota; kingdom Metazoa; phylum Chordata; class Mammalia; order Primates; family Indriidae; genus Propithecus; species Propithecus perrieri. The sequence goes on from CAUYRB010068681.1 coordinate 43,147, forward strand.
ATTCATTCTGCTGAAGGAAGACAGAAAGCGTTTTCTACCTGTGCTTCCCACCTCACCTCCATCACAATATTTTATGGAACAGTCATTTTTATGTACCTGCAGCCGAAGTCAAGCCATTCTCTGAATTTAGATAAATTTGCTTCGGTGTTTTATGTGGTGGTGATTCCCATGTTAAATCCAATGATCTACAGCTTGAGAAATCAGGAGGTAAAAAATGCACTAAAGAGAATTATAGAAAAGTTGTGTTTGGTTATCAAATAACCTAAAAATCACTGGGCAGAGATCAGAAACTTTAAGTTGTGTCTTATTTAGAGTCACAATGCTGGTAAATGACAGAGCCAATTTCTCACTTTCAGTGCTCAAACTCACTCAGTGTGTATCTCATCTGCTATTTCTTTCTCAGTGGTTTCCATACAAAAGACATTTGGTAAATTTTGACTCAGTAAATTGTAAGAGCATAAAAAGAGAAAAAGAGATCTTAATCCTCTTTAGCATGACATCTTCATAAATGATGAAACAGTATTGGTAAATAGTGGTTTTATATCACCTCTGTGTGATATTGAGAAATTTAGGTTACATTGAAATTATTCAACATCACAAGATATAGATATATATATACATATATGTATATATAATATTTCAAATTTGCTGCATTGGCCATCTGGAGAACATGTCAAAGTTTAACAGTGAGGATTTTCTTGTTTTATGATTCTGGATAATTGCCCTAGTACTCCACTTTCTGTGCATTCTGCTGGGAAGGATAATATTAGCAGAGTTACCTTGCCATTGAATATTTAGCAACATAGATTCTGTATCAGTGTAGATCACTAGAGCCACTTCACACCCCTGTAAATGCACTGCCTCTTCTATATGACTGCAAGGTTAGGAGATGAACTCTTCAAAAAGCTTGGCTAACAATTTTAGCTTTTCCAATGAACAGCTGTTATCATGAGTAAATTTCTGTATCTCAGTTTCCTCGTCTGCAAAAGGCAGCAATAGTTTCCATCTCCTGGACTGATTGTGAGGATTAATAAAATTATATATATAAAGGACATCGCACAGTTTCTAGCACATAATTGGTACTTCACAAATGGGTTTTACACTTAATTATTAACACTGTTATTGTAGAGATGGTTTCCTTCATTTGGTCTCAGGTAATGGGGTAATAACTTCTTTTAAAATAGTTAGCAACATGATAGTCTTCATTTTAAAATCAACAAAATTAAAGTATAAAAATTGATTTATTTTATTACAATCTTTTAAGCAATTTATTTCTTTTAAATTTCTTTGTGTTGTGCACGATGAACATATTTTAAATTGATTCTTTGGTTTCTTCATACCTGTTACTTAAAATGTGTACATCTTTTCTTTAAAACAATGGAGCCACTTTTATTTCATTTAGCAAAGATTACATTCACAAATTATTAATTTATTTATTTCAAAACTTTACAAAGAAAAATTAAGCCATCATCTACTGAATATTTTTCATGTGTCAAGAGCTGGGTGAGGTGTTTTAAATCGATTGTCTCTGTTAATTTTCATAACTTCCAATTGAGATGTGTATTTAAAAATTCTTTAAATTAAAACAATTTATGTAATTTAATAACACATACATATCTAAAAATTGGAAGAAATAAGATTTGAGTTGAATTTTGTTCAACCATAAGGCTTAATTTTTAATGACTATCTTATCTTCAACTACAGTTATACAACATTGGAATTAAAAAAAAAATTGGACAGTGATTGATAAAAAAGTCACCCCAAAGCTAAATTGATATTAAAATCATTTAGAAGTTTAAAAAAATCAAAAGAAAGTTATGGCAGCCTGAGTCTGGCATAGAAAATAGACCCCACTTTTTCTAATGTATCTAAAAAAGAAAATAAAGGGAAAGGTCACCACATATAGAACATAGAACTTTCATCTTTTTTCATCTCTTTGCTGTGAGTGATGTTAACTTAAAATATTTCTGAGAATCTCAAAATTCCCAAAAGCCAGATTCTCAGCTGTTCCTATAAAACATAACTACATTTCGCTTCAACACTTTGATATCACTAGGTCCCATTTGCTATTATACAGCTGTCCTGGTTTAGAAACTCAAGAAAGAATCCTTAACAAATCTGAGTCTCAATTTTCTCATCTATAAAATGAGACTTTTAGGAGAAATGTTTTCTAGTTGTCCTAAACCTGTGTGAATACTTATATAAAAAAAATCAACATCCTATTCTTAATTTAATTACTTACAGATGAAACCACCCATCAAAAGGAAGACCTGAGGAAAAGTACATAGTCTATAAATATATAAGTAGTAACGGTTCTTTTTCATAGATTATACTCTAATATTATTTTGATGAGGTCAAAACAAAGGAAACAATCAAAAAAATGAACCAGTAGCCTATGGATTGGGAAAAAAGCATTCGTGAACCATATATCTGACAAGGGATACAACTCAATGGCAAAAAAATGTGTAATCTATTTAAAAAATGAACAAAGAACCTTAGTAGACATTTCTCCAAAAGAGGCATAAAAATGTCTAACATCTATATGAAAAAGTGTTCAAAGTCACAAATTATCAGGAAAATGCAAATCAAAACCACTATTAGATATGATCTCACACCCATTAGGATAGGTATTGTCAAAAAGACAAGAGATAAGTGTTGGCTAGGGTCTGGAGAAAAGGGAATACTTGTACCCTGCTGGTAGGAATGTAGATTGGTGCAGCCATTATGGAAAACAGTATGGAGGCTCCTAAGGAAATTAAAATTATTAATAGAATTACCACATGACTCAGTGGTCTGTATTCTGTGTATATACCCAGAGGAAATGAAATCACCACCTTACGTATATGCCTACAATCCTGTTCACTGCAGTACTACTCAACGATAAACAAGATATGGAAACAGCAAAGGTGTATGATTTATCCATTTATGAATGAATGGAAAAAGAAACTGTGATATGTATGTATGTATCTCCCAACACCATGTTGCATACCTTAAATAGACATATTAACATTTATTAAAAATACATGTATGTGTGTGTGTGTGTGTGTGTGTGTAAATATATATATATATTTGCGCACACACACGCATTGGTTCCTCTGAACTGACACTTAAGAAATGCATTTGAGGCCGGGCGCGGTGGCTCACGCCTGTAATCCTAGCACTCTGAAAGGCCGAGGCGGGTGGATTGTTTGAGCTCAGAGTTCGAGACCAGCCTGAGCAAGAGCGAGACCCCGTCTCTACTAAAAATAGAAAGAAATTAATCGGACAACTAAAAATATATAGAAAAAATTAGCCGGGCATGGTGGCACGTGCCTGTAGTCCCAGCTACTTGGGAGGCTGAGGCAGTAGGATCGCTTGAGCCCAGGAGTTTGAGGTTGCTGTGAGCTAGG
>CAUYRB010068682.1:0-44777 GCA_963574695.1 Propithecus perrieri
TACAGACCAATATCCCTTATGAATATAGATGCAAAAATTCTCAACAAAATCCTAGCAAACCGAATCCAGGTGCTTATCAAGAAAATAATCCATCATGACCAAGTGGGCTTCATCCCAGAGATGCAGGGATGGTTCAACATATGCAAATCTATAAATGTAGTTCACCATATAAATAGAAGCAAAAACAAAGACCATATGATGCTCTCAATAGACGCAGAAAAAGCATTTGACAAAATTCAACACTCTTTTATGATAAGATTGCTTAACAAAATAGGCATAGACAGGGCTTACCTAAAAATGATACAAACCAAATATGACAAACCCACAGCCAACATCAGTCTTCTTGGGGAAAAATTGAAAGCATTCCCACTTAGAGCTGGAACCAGACAAGGTTGCCCATATCTCCACTTCTATTCAACATAGTGCTGGAAGTCCTTGCTACAGCAATTAGACAAGAGAGCAGAATTAAGGGCATCCAAATGGGGGCAGAAGAGATCAACTCTCACTCTTTGTTCATGATATGATATTGTATCTAGAAAACCCCATGGATTCAACCAAGAGACTCATGGAATAGATAAATGAATTCAGTAAAGTTTCAGGATACAAAATCAATACATACAAACCAGAGGCATTCATATATGCCAATAACAGTCAAACTGAGAATCAAATCAAAGACTGAATACCCTTCACAATAGCAACAAAGAAAGTACCTAGGAATATATTTAACTAAGGAGGTAAAAGACCTCTACAGGGAGAACTATGAAACACTGAGGAAGGAAACAGCAGAGGACGTAAACAGGTGGAAAACCATACCATGCTCGTGGGTCGGCAGAATCAACATTGTTAAAATGTCTATATTACCCAAAGTGATCTACAGATTCAATGAAATCCCTATTAAAATACCAACATCATTTTTCACGGATATAGAAAAAATAATTTTACGCTTCCTATGGAACCAGAGAAGACCCTGTATAGCAAAAAAAATCCTAGGCAATAAAAACAAAATGGGACGTATCAATCTACCAGACTTCAAACTATACTACAAGGCTATTGTAATGAAAACAGCTTGATACTGGCACAAGAACAGGGACATTGACCAGTGGAACAGAACTGAGAACCCAGATATAAAACCATCCTCATATAGCCATCTAATCTTTGACAAAGCAGACAAAAACATACACTGGGGAAAAGAATCCTTATTCAATAAATGGTGCTGGGAAAGCTGGATAGCCACATGTAGAAGACTGAAACAGGATCCACAACATTCACCTCTCACAAAAATCAACTCACGGTGAGTGACAGACTTAAACCTAAGATGTGAAATGATTAGAATTCTAGAAGAAAATGTTGGAGAGATCCTTATAGACATTGGCCTAGGCAAAGAATTTATGAAGAAGAGCCCAAAGGCAATCACGGCAACAACAAAAATAAATAAATGGGACCTGATCAAATTAAAAAGCTTCTGCACAGCCAAAGAAACTGTCCCAAGAGAAAACAGACAACCTACTGAATGGGAGAAAATTTTTGCATGCTATACATCTGATAAACGGCTGATAACTAGAATCTTTTTAGAACTCAAGAAAATCAGCAAGAAAAAATTAAACAACCCTAGCAAAAAGTGGGCAAAGGACATGAACAGAAACTTTTCAAAAGAAGACAGAATAATGGCCAAGAAACATATGAAAAAATGCTCAGCATCTCTAATCATCAGGGAAATGCAAATCAAAACCACAGTGAGATATCACTTATCTCCAGTGAGAATGGCCTTTATCAAAAAGTCCCAAAACAATAAATGTTGGCATGGATGTGGAGAGATAGGAACATTCATACACTGCTGGTGGGACTGCAAAGTAGTGCCACCTCTGTGGAAAGCAATATGGAGATACCTTAAAGAAATACAAGTAGAACTACCATTTGATCCAGCAATCCCATTACTGGGCATCTTCCCAAAAGAACAAAAGTCACCCTATAAAAAAGATACCTGCACCCGAATGTTTATAGCAGCACAATTGACAATTGCAAAGATGTGGAAACACCGCAAGTCCCCATCAATACATGAGTGGATTAATAAAATGTGGTATATGTATACCATGGAGTACTATTCAGCTATAAGAAACAATGGTAATCTAGCACCTCTTGTATTCTCTTGGATAGAGCTGGAACCCATTCTACTAAGTGAAGTATCCCAAGAATGGAAAAATAAGCACCACATGTACTCACCATCAAATTTGTTTCAGTGATTAACACCTAAGTGCACATATAAGAATAACATTTATTGGGTGTCAGGCAAGTGGGAGGGGGGAGGAGGGGATGGGTATATGCATACACAAAGAATGCGATGTGCACCATCTGGGCCATGGACATGCTTGAAACTCTGACCTGGGTGGGGTAGGGGGTTAAGGGCAACATACATAACCTAACCATCTGTACCCGATAATATGCTGAAATAAAAAAAAACTGAAAAAAAAAGAATGAGTAAGGGAGTATTCTCTCCTTCTCAATGTTTCTTTTAGATTGGTACCAGTTCTTTATAGGTCTGGTAGAATTTGGCAGTGAATCCATCTGGTCCCAGGCTTTTGTTTTGGGGATATTTTTTATTACTGATTCAATCTTAGTATTCTTATTGTTCTGTTCAGGGGTTTTATTTTGTCCTGGTTCAAGCTTGGGAGGTTGTTTTCCCCAGGAATTTATCCATTTCCTCTAGGTTTTCTATGTTGTGGGCATAGAGTTGTTCATAGTAGTCTCAGATGATCTTTTGTATTTCTGTGGTGTCAGTTATAATGTCTTCTTTTTCCTTTCTGATTGAGCTTATTTGAATCATTCCTTTTCTTTTCTTGGTTAATGTAGCTAGTGGTCCTTCAGTTTTGTTTACCTTTTTAAAGAACCAACTATTTGTTTTGTTGATCATTTGTATTGTTTTATTGGTCTCAATTTCATTTAGTTCTGCTGTTAGTTTTTATTTCTTTCCTTCTCCTAGCTGTGGGTTTCATTTGTTCTTGTTTTTCTAGTTCCTTAAGGTGTGATGTTAGGTTGTAAATTTGTGATATTTCTATCTTTTTGATGTAGGCATTTAATGCTACAAACTTCCCTCTTAGCACTGCCTTTGCTGTATGCCAGAGGTTTGGATATTTTGTGTCACTATTTTCACTCACTTCGAGAATTTTTATAGTTTCCACCTTGTTTTCATTGTTGACTCAAAGATCATTCAGGGGTAGGTTGTTCAATTTCTATGTCTTTTACAGGTTTGATAGTTCCTCTTGGAATTGATTTCTAGTTTTATTCCAGTGTGATCTTAGAAGATACTTGATATGATTTTGAATGTTTAAAAAATTTATTGAGACTTGCTTTGTTGTCTAACACATCATCTACTTCATAAAAAGTACCATATGCTGATGAGAAGAATGTATATTCTGCAGTTGTTGGATCGAATATTCTTTAAATGTCTGTTAGGTCCATTTGTTCTACAGTCCAGTTTAATTCCAGTGTTTATTTTCTGCATTGATGATCTGTCTGATGTTGTCAATGGAGTGCTGAAGTCCCACACTATTATTGTATTGTTGTATATCTCTTTTCATAGGTCTAGTAGTATTCATTTTATGAATCTGGGTGCTCTGATGTTAGCTGCATATATAATTAGATTGTTATTTCTTCTTGCTGAATTGATCCCTTTATCATTTCATTATATAATGATCTTCTTTTTCTTTTCTTTTTTACCCTTTTTACTCTTTACTTCCATTTCTTATTCTCTTGTTGATTTAATGTCTGTTTTACATAATGTAAATATAGGTACTCTTGCTCACTTTTGGTTTCCATTTGTGTGAAATATCTTTTTCCACATGCTTAGCTTGAGTCTATGAAAGGCTTTACCAGTTAATAGAGTTTCATGCAGGCAATATGTGTTTGGATTGTGTATTTTTTTATCCATTCCACCAATCTATATCTTTTAAGGAGGCATTTAGTCCATTTACATTCAAAGTTAATATTGATATGGGAGGTTCTATTCCTGTCATAATGTTACCTAATTGTTCTGTTTTCTCAATTGTGTGATTGTTTCATGAGGCCTGTGAGTTTTATAGCTTCATGTATTTCTATGATAGTGAGTATTGACCTTTTGTTTCTATATTTAGGACTTCCTTGAGGATTTCTTGTAGGGCTGTTCCAGTGTTGGCAAATTCTCTCAACCTTTGGTTGTTTGGGAAAGACTATATTTGTTTCTCCTTCATTTATGAAGCTTAGTTTAGTAAGATACAGAATTTGTGCCTGTCTGACAGCTCTTTCCATTAAGAATATTATAAATATGACCCCAATCTCTTTTGGCTTATACAGCTTCTGGTGATAAGTCTGATGGACTTTCCTTTATAGGTGATTAGACATTTTTCTCTAGCTGCTTTTTAAATTTTCCCCTTCACATTGAATTTAGACAGTATGATGACTGTATCCCTTGGTGAAGTCTGTCTTGCAATTTATCTCTCTGGTGCTTACTGAGCCTGTCATATCTTGATGTCTAAATTTCATCTAAGACCAGGGAAGCATTCTTCAATCATTCCATCAAATAGGTTTTTCATACTTTTTACTTTTTCTTCTTCTCCCTTAGCAAAATGTTCATAGACTTGAACACTTTTTATCATTCCCTATTTCTCAAAGGCTTTGTTCATTTTTTAAAAATTCTTGTTTCCTTATTTTTGTTTGGGTTAATTTGAAAAACCTGTCCCAAGCTCTGAAATTCTTTATTCTGCTTAGTCCATTCTATTCTTTGAGGTTTTAACTGCATTTTGTAATTCCTTCAATGAGTTTCATTTCCATAAATTCTCTTTGTTTTTGTTTAATTATCTATCTCTTTAATGAATTTTTTATTGATATCCTGAATTGTTTTTATGGTTACTTTTTATTGATTTTCAACTTTCTCTTGGATCCCATTGAGCTTTCTTACAATCCACATTTAGAATTCTTTATCTGTCATTTCAGAATTTTTATTTTGGTTCAGAACCTCTGCTAGAGAGCTGGAATGGTCCTATGTGGGGGCGGGTGGTCATTACACTCTATTGTCATACTGCTAGAATTCTTCTGCTGATTCCTTTTCATCTGGAGAAGCTTCCATTTCTTACTTTCAAATTTTCTTTTATTGGATGGTATATTTTTAACCCTCTTAAGGGTGTGACTGTAGCTCACTTTGGGTATGGACGTTTGGCTTTTAGGGGGCCAAGGGTTTTCATGAATTCCTTGGTTATAGATAGCCTCGGTGTGGTGGTTTTCTCAAATGCTATTTATTTTTAGGTTGTAGTGGTTGTGTACTAGACATGTGAGGAGGTTCCTTTCCTCTTGCCAAGAAGGGGAGATGAAGGTCTCCAGAAGCTTATCTCATCCCCTACCACTGTGTACTTCTATCAGCATGAATTATATTGGGTCATGTAGTTCACCCTCCAAGCCACTAGGTGGCACTTGTGGAAAAGAACTACCCAAGTGCCATACAATTGTGTAGCAAACGAAGTAATGGCCTGTGCAGGCTGAACTCCCAGCCTGTAGGTTGAACTTGTAGGAAAGAGCCAGCTGCAGTGGTGGTGGGATTTATGCTTGGCCTTAGTTAATAAGGAAAAGTACTTGGATGGTTCAGGTGGGGACTCGGAACTCTTAGGGTTCCCTATCTTATGTTCTGCCACTGAGGTAGCAGGGAGCAAAGTCAGGTGGTCCTGGGTCAGGCAAACCCATGTCCAGTCTTCCCAAAGGCAAGAGCAAGAGCTGACCCTGATGGGGGCTGGGAGGAAGTTCGCAGGTCCCTGGGGAACTCTAGGAAAGTCAGAGGCACCTCTACTGTGGCAAAGAACCTGCATGTGGGGAGAGGTGGACCAGAATCCACAGCCCAGCAGAAAGTAGTGGGACCTTCTCAGCTCCCACTCCCCTGACACAGCCTGTCTCCCTCTGGCATCCGGCCATCACCAGCAGGACAAAGCAGCTAAGCCAGTCCCAAGCAGTCTGTGTTCAGATTGCAAAGCTGTTCCAGGCTGCGAGGCTCCCCAACCAGGGACAGAAACTGCAGGTCACACACTTTCCAGGCTGTTCCTGTGAAGGGAGGGGTGCTCCACTTTCATGCTACAGCACAAACCCACGCCAGAATCTTCTCTCAGTTCTGACTATGGGGGCTCCATCCCTATTTGAAATTTTATTGTAAATCTCATTCACATGCCCCTCAATGACATTATTGAGCCGTGGGGCGACGGGATCAGGCCCCATACATTTAAGCACTGATTGTGATAGGGAGGGATGGGCTGGTTCCAGACTGCCAGTGAAACACTCAGGCAGATCAATGGCAGTTGTGATGCAGCTCTGCTACCAGAAATGGAATGCCCCTCTCCATGGAAGCAGCTATGCAGGCAGCAGGCGGGGGGTTGGGCGGGGGCGGGAGGTGATGGGTGTGTGGTCCAGATGCCCCTTGGTCTTACAGTAGCCCACAGCTGTGGCAGCAGAACTTGACTCAGGCATGTAAGAGTACCCGGTCTCCTCTTTCCCTCCCTGGCCCAACAGCCTTCAGTGGCAGAGGTGGCCTCGGCAGGACTCAGAGCCCTGGCGGATGGGCTCCTAGAATGGCTCCGCACAGAAACTGCCTGGTGTTCAGATGCCTGTAAAACTCCACAAATTTGAACAGTGCCTCTGCATAATTTCCATGCAGATCCCTATGGCAGCCTGGAGGCCTGTAGGGGTTGAGGAGATCTTCTGTAGCTAGGATTATAAAGGTCCATGTCAGTACTGGGTCTCTCACCCCTTCCCTGGGTCCAGATCCAAGGGCTCACTCAAGTCTCACAATGACCCCAAGAAGGCAGCCCCACTTTTTCCTTCGGCCTTGGTGTCTCCCGTTGCCTCTCTGTTATATTCCAGCATTCTTTCCCAATCTATTCAAACTGTGGGTACCTTCTCGATATTTTGGTTCTTCTCTGAGGGAGAGGTGGGCACCAGCTGCATCTACTTGGCCATCTTATTGTATTTCCCCTGAACAATGATTTATTTTAAAACATCTGTACATTGTCCTGGACTAAAAATTAACATGTTAGACTGCTTGACATTGTCTCACAGATAACTAAGATTATGGTCATTTTTTCCCTGGATTATTTCCTTCGGTGATTCATTATAGATAGTTTGTCTTGCTATGTTTCCAATTAAGTGACTGTTTATTCTTCATTGTATAACTGGCTATAGAGCCCCTCAGATTTGTAATGTTCTAATATTCCATTTCTTACTTCCAAATTTCCATTAGGTTACTTTTGCATTGCCTATTTATCTGTATATAAAGTTCATGTTTCCTTTATGTCCTTGAGTATATTTCTAATAGATGTTTTAAAGTCTTTGAGAATTCACAATCCAGGCACTTGAGGGTGTTTTACTTTTGACTGATTTTTTTTCTAATTTGTAGTCACATATTTCTTCTTTTCAGGTCTAGTAATTTATTATTAGATAGTAGACATTATGTTTACATTTTTAAATATCTGGAGTGTTATATTACTTTAATGACTGTCAAGTACTTTTAACATCTTTATTGAGAAATAACTAGATAAAAATAAACTGAACATATCTAAATCCTTCAATTTGATCAGTTTTAATATATTTTTACACCCAGAATACTATCACCACAATCAACAAAGTGAGTATATCCACTATTATCAATGGTTTCCTCATACTTCATTGTAGTCCATCCTTCCTGCCCCTCTCGATTCTCCATCCCCAGGCAACCACTTACCTTCTTTCTGTCATGATAGAGTAGCTTGAATTTTCCATTATAGAATTTTATTTAAATGGAATAACACAGTAAATACTCTATTTTGTCTAGCTTCTTTCAATCAACACAATCATTTGAGATTTATCCAATTTGTAGCACGTATCAGTAACAATTTCTTTTTACTGCTCAGTGGTATCCTATTGTAGGAATATACAACAACTTTGTTATTTATTCACCTGTTAATAGACCTTTGGGTTATTTCCATTTTTACAAGTACAACTGCTATTAATATTTGTATACAAGTCTTTGTATGCACATATACTTTCATTTCTCTTGGGTAAATATCTAAGAGTGGAACGGTTGATCAAAGTAAGTGTACATTTAACATTTCAATAATGCCAAACTTTTCCCCCAAGTGTTGGACGAATTTACATTTCCACTAGCTGTGTATGGGAGTTCTAGCTGCTCTACAGCCTAGTCAAAAGTTCTTATGATCAACTTTTAAATTTAAGACAGTTTAACAGTTGCGTAATGGTATCTCACTGTAGTTCTAATTGTATTTCTTTAATGTGTAATGATGTTCAGCATTGTTTCATGTGTTTAACTGTCATCTCCATATCTTCATGATAAAGCACCTGTTCAAGATTTTTGCCCATTATGTACTTGATTCTTTGCTTATTATTCAGATTTGATATATCCTTTATTGCATTTGTGAGGTATAAATATTTTCTCCCAATTCATAGCTTGTTTTTACATTCTTTCATAAATGTTTTTCACATAGCAGAAAAAATAATTTTGATGAGCTCCAATTCATTAATTATTTTCAATTTTGGATAATTATTTTGGTGTCAGATCTAATAAATTTTTGTCTAACCTAAGAACATAAAAATTATCTCTCATCTCTTCTTTTAAAAGTTTATCTTTTAATTTTTCATTTATGTTTATGTTCCATTTTGAATAAATTTTTGAACTCTTTGAGATATGGTTCAATTTTTTTTGCATATGGCTATTCAATTTTTCTGCCACCGTTAGTCGAAGAAACTGTACTTTCTCCAAGAAATTTCACTTTAATTGAAAATTAGTCAATTATTTGTATGTAAGTCTATTTCTGGACTCACTATGTTCTTCTTTTGAGAAATTCATCTACACTCATTCTAATATCACACTCTATATTTACACTGTTTATCCAAAAAAAATGTTTTGGCTCTTCTAGATATTTTGTAATTCCAAATGAATTTTAAAATCAGTTTGTCAATTTCTTTATTTAAAAAAGTCTGCTGAAAATTTGAGATTGCATTGAATCTATTGTATGTCAACTTGTGTAAAACTGACATCTTAACAAAATTGAGTTCTAATTCATGAATACTGTATATCACTTCATTTTATTTTGTTTTCTTTAATCGCTCTCAGCAATGTTTTATTTTTAGTGTACAGGTCTTGCACTTCTTTTGTCTAAGTATTTGGTATTTTTTATGCTACTGTAAATAGTGTAAGTTTTTCAAATTCTGATTATTCATTGCTGGCATGTAGAAATATGTTTGATTTTTGTAAACTGACCAAGCATCCTTGAAACTTTCATCCTCTATTGTACTGACTAGAAGCTCCAGTATAATGTTAAATATAAGTGGTGCAGTGGAATTCTTACTTTGTTGTTGATCTTAGTAGGAAAGCATTCAATCTTGCAACATGTTTGGAAATCAGGAGGTATGAGGTCTTCAGTTTTGTTCTTATTGCTCAAAGTTGCTTCAGTGATTCAGGATCCTTGATGTCTACATATATTTAATTATCATTTTGTATTTCCATAAAAATGACATTGGGATACTAATAGTGGTTGTATTATATCTGTAAAATGCTTTGGGTAAACACTGTTAAGTCTTCCAAGCCATGAAAATTGGACATATTTCCATTTGTTTGTGTTCTCTTTAATTTCTTCCTTACATGTTCAGTAGAATTCACCAGTAAAGCCATCTGGTCCTGGGATTTTCTTTGTTGGGAGATTTTCTTATTATTGATTCAATCTCCCCACTAGTTATAGGCCTCTTCATATTTTCTATTTCTTCATGATTCAGTCTTGGTAGTTGGTATGTTTCTAGGAATCTATCCGTTTCTTCTAGGTTATTTAGTTTATTGATATATAATTACTCATAGTAGTCTCTTACGATCCTTTCATTTCAGTGACACCAGTTGTAATGTCTCCTCTTTCATTTCTGCTTTTATTTGTCTTCTCTCTTTTTTTTTCTTAATCAGCCTACCTATAGGTTTGTCCACTTTAACCTTTCAAAAAACCACTTCTGCATCTATTGAGAGGGTCATATGGTCTTTGTTTTTGCTTCTATTTATGTGGTGAATCGTATTTATAGATTTGCACATGTTGAACCATCCTTGCTTTTCTAGGATGAAGCCTACTTGATCATGGTGGATTATTTTTTTGTTGTGCTCTTGAATTCAGTTTGCTAGTATTTTATCGAGGATTTTTGCATCTGTATTCATAAGGGATATTGGTCTGTAGTGTTTTTTGTTGTTGTTGTATCCTTTCCTGGCTTTGGTATCAAGGTGATACTGGCTTCATAGAATGAGTTGGGGAAGATTCCCTCCCTCTCAAGTTAAAGGGTAAATTCAGCCACTGAGCAAGCAGTGAGTGGAGTGGGAGTTGCAAGATCCACCATGGTGCAGAGGGAATACTTGCAGTCTCCTGATAAGACATCCTTACTTTTTAAATTCATATTTTGAATAGGTAATAAATACCTTTCTTCTTGTGTCCTTTCCTGGCTTTGGTATCAAGGTGATATTGGCTTTGTAGAATGAGTTGGGGGGGGATTCCATGCTTCTCTATGTTATTAATTAATTTCTGCAATATAGGTGCCAGTTCTTCTTTGTAGGTCTGGTAAAATTCAGTTGTGAAACCATCTGGTCCAGCACTGTTTTCTCTTGGGAGATTTTTTTATTACTGCTTCAATTTCGTTACTTGATATTGGTCTATTCAGGAGTTCTGTTTCTTCCTGATTGAGCCTAGGGAGGTTGTGTGTTTCCAAGAATTTGTCCATTTCCTCAATGTTGTCAAGTTTATGTCTATAGAGATTTGTATAGTATTCTGAAATGATATTTTGTATTTCTGTGGCAATATCTCCTTTTTCATTTCTATTTATTTATTTATTTCTGGATATTATGGGGGTACAAACATTTTGGTTACATGTTATGACTTTGCCACACCCAAACCATGATTTGTGGTGTGACTTTTCCCCCCTGCAATGCTCACTGTGTCCAGTTGTTTTCATTTCTGATTGAGTTTGTTAGGGTCCTTTTCTGTTTCTAGTTAATCTAGCAAGAGGCTTGGGAATTTTATCTTTTCAAAGAACCAACTTTTTGTTTCATTAATCTTCTGTATAATTCTTTCATTATCAATTTCATTTAGTTCTGCTCTGACCATAGTTATTTCTAGTTGTTTATTTTCTTCTTCTGGGTTTGAGATTGGTTTGCTCTTCCTTTTTCAATTCCTTGAGACAATTCATTAGATTGTTGATTTGTGATCTTTCTTTCTTTTGGATGTAGGCATTTATGGCTATGAATTTTCCTCTTATGACTTCTTCTGCTGAATCCCACAGATTTTGATAACTTGCCCACTATCACCACTTCTATTCAACATAGTGCTGGAAATCCTTACCAGAGCAATCAGACAAGAGAAGGAAATTAAGGTTATCCAGAAAGGAACAGAAGTGGTCAAACTATTGCTCTTTGCTGACAATGTGATCTTATAGCTAGAAAATCCCAAAGATTCTGCCATGAAACTCCTGGAATTGATAAATAAATTCAGCAGTCTTAGGTTACAAAATAAATGTACACAAATGAGTAGCATTCCTATATACCAACAATAGTCAAGCTGAGAATCAAATCAAAGACTCAGTATCTTTCACAATAGCACTAAGGAAAATAAAATACCTAGGAATATATTTAACCAAGGAGGTGAAAGACACACTTATAACTTTGACTCCAACTGTACAAAAGCAATTCATGCAACCAAAATGTTTAAACCCCTGTAACATTCTGGAAAAAAAAAACCCAACATCTTTAGTTTCTTTGATTTTTCTATTCTCTATTTCCATTTATATCTGCTCTAATATCTTTTTAAATTTTTCTTTTTAATTATAATGAATATAAAATTGTTGTATTCTATTTATGCCCCCACCACCACCCTTTGTAGCCTCTGGTAACCACTCTACTCTCTATCACCATGAGTTCAAATTTTTAGTTCCAACACATGAGTGAGAATATGTGTTACTTGTTTTTCTGTGCCTGACTTATTTCGCTTAACATAATGTCCTTCAGTTCCATCCATATTGTTGCAAATGACAGGATTTCATTCTTTTTATGGCCAAATAATATTCCATTGTGTGTATATCCCACATTTTCTTTATGCACTCATCTATTGATGGACACTTAGCTTGCTTCCACATTTTGGCTACTGTGAACAGTGTTATAGGAGATCAGCTATCTCTTCAATATACTGATTTCCTTTCTTTTGGATATATGCTCAGCAGTGGGATTGCTGGATCATATGATAATTCTAGTTTCAGTTTTTGAAGAACCTTCAAACTGTTCTCCATAATGGCTGTGATCATTTATATTTCTACCAACAGTGTACAAGGGCTCTCCTTTCTCCATGTCCTCGTCAGCAGCCATTGCCTGTCTTTTTGATAAAAGTCATTTTTATCTGGGGCAACATGTTATCTCATTGTAGTAATCTTTGTTATTGCTTTCCTTCTACTAACTTTGGGCTTAATTCTTTCTACAGTTCTTTGAGGTGTATGTTAGGTTATTTGATATCTTTCTTTTCTTTAATGTAGGTGTTTATTGGTATAAGTTTCCCTTTAAGTACTGCTTTTGCTACATTACATAAGATTTGGTACATTGGTTTTCATTTTCATTTGTCTCAAACACTTTCTGATTTCCTTTTCAAATTCTTCTTTGATCCATTGTTTCTCAATAGTTAATTTCCACATAATTGTGAATTTTCCCATTTTTCTTTTGTTATTGATTTCTACTTTATTCCATTATGGTCAGAAAATAAATGATATGATTTTAATCTTCTCAGCTTCTTAAGGCTTGTTTTGTGTCCTAATATGTGATCAAGCATGAAGAATGTTTCATGTGTACTTTAGAAGAAAGTATATTCCACTGTTGTTGGGTGTAATGTTCTGTACATATGTGTTAGGTCCATTTGGTCTACAGTGTTGTTCAAGTTCAATGTGTCCTTATTCATTCTTCTGTCTGGATAGTCTATGAACTATTGAAAGTGGTCTAATGAAGTGCCCTACTATTATTGTATGTGTGTTTGTTACTCTCTTAAGTTCTGTCAATGTAGCTTTATATATTTTGATGCTTGGATGATGGGTACATACATATTTATAATTGTTATATCTTCCCAGTGAACTGACAATTTATAATTATGTGATTATGTCCCTTTTTGTCACTTAGGAATCTTTTTAAGCTAAAGTCTCTGCTTTCTTTTGGTTATAATTTGCACGGATTATCTTTTTCCCTTTCTGGACTTTCAGCCTATTTGTGCCCTTATATCTGAAGTAAATCTCTTCACAGTGAGAAGATGACCATCTGCAAGCCACAAAGGAACCCTCACTAGAACTCAATCATGCTAACACCCTAATTGCAGACTTCTTGTCTCCAAAACTGTGAGAAAATAAATTTGTTGTGTAAGCCAAAAAATAAAGTAAGTCTTTTGTTCTTGGGTCTTTTTTTCAATCCATTCAGTAATTCTATGTCTTTTGACTGGGGAGTTTACATTTAAAGTATTATTGATAGGTAAGGTATTACTAGTGCCATTTTGTCATTTCCTATCTTTCTTATAGTTCTTTTGTCCTTCTTTTCCTCATGTCATCTTCATTTGTGTTTCACTGATTTTTTTTATATTTGAACCAAGAACTTTATTAGAGGTGAAAATATTTAAAAAGAACAAATAGAAGAAGGGATCTGTTTTTTGTTTTAAGCCTGAGCTATTCAAATACAATTCAGAAGCAGAATTTTTAACTTCTCAAAAGTTACCTGATAAAAGAAAGCGATTTTAACAAAAAAAAATCAGAATACACATTTGAAAATCTAGATAAAGTACATTACAATGTTAGCAGAGGAGTATGGGGGGGGGGGACTCAGATTTATTCTGTAACAACAATGTTTAAATAGGAAAACTGGATGTGCTTCCCCCAAATATATCTGATAAGATTTCCACAGGAACACCAGTATAACAGGTAGAGTGGATATTCCAAAACCAAAATATAAGTTATTTATAGTACCTCACATTCCATGATATGCATTCAAGAACACCTGGTAATTAACTAAAAGAATTATGACAACTGAGTACCTTGGGGTCTGTTCAGTTATTACAAGAGAAAAAATCATCTGCTGTAATAATGCTTTACACCTGGAGAGTACTTTTTGATTTTCGTGATACTTTATGATAAAACACTTAAAGTTGTATATTGTTGTTCCTTGTATGACATTAGCATGTACACACCCTACCTACTTTGGTCCTGGAGTTCAAAAACCAACCACATCAAATTACAACAGCATGCAGAAAGAGAAGCAACACTTAAAATCTTACTAACATCATTGGTGGCTGATAATCAGTTTAAGAAATGTCCCGTTACAATACTGAAAAGTTTCTCCATATAGATTGACCGTCTTTACAGTCTATGACGGACAGGCTCCCCAACATTCCTAGGCTCCCTAACCTTAGGGGAGGGTAATTCTGCCAGGATGGGATAAGAAGTAATGAATGGTTTAAACCTACCCATCACAGACAGGGAGCTGGTTCCACCTGTCCTGCTGTACGAGCTCATTCGCCCTCCAGGAGGAAGGAGAGGCATTCTCAGTACATTATCCAGCTTGTCTTCTCCCAAGAGAACAATCAGTAGAGGCTTCCCAAGGGATTCCTACAGTTCTCCCTCAACTCCAAGAAAAATAAAGGTTCAGGCCCAGCTCTATGTCACTCCACATTCTGTTCTTCATAATCTAGGTGCTCGATAAGCCCCACCACACAGTCATTTGGCAGAGGATGGCGTGGAGGACATAATACCCCAGATACACAAGAGGATGGGTGAGTAGGTACCAAAGAACTGAGCGAACTCTGAAGTTGTCGCTTGCAAAACACAGTCTGTCAGGAGGTCCCCTTCGAGGGGGAAGCTACAGAATTTAGAATGTGACAATGAGAAATCCAAGGAAGGTGGACAGAGGGGTCCAGAAGTCACCAGGTATACGACAGGGACGGGATAGACTGTGCTGAGGTGCCAACAAGCAGGCATGGGGGTCGTGGCTAGGGGCGGTGGTGCCCAACAGGTCAGACTCCTGGGGCTGGCGAGGACCCTGGCGCTCGTCTGCCCGACGGGCTACCTGGTGAGGTTTCAAGCCGCCGCCCTCGGGAGGCGCTTGGCCGATTAGAAGTTCCACAATCAATGATTTTTTAAAATGATGTGCTTTAATTTCCCCTTGATTTTGTGTATCCTGTATAGATTTTTTTGTGGTTAACATGGTGTTTACATAAAACAACTTTATGATTTTAATCTTATAAGAGTTATGACAGTCTATTTGAAGTTGATACCAACTTTACTTCAATTGCATACAATAACTCTATACTTTTAGTTCTTCCTCCATACACTATGTTGATGTCACAATTTACATTGTTTATATTGTGTATCCATTAACTTATTCTTACACTCTTATTTTTAATACTTCTGTCTTTTAACTTTTTATTCTCAAGCCCAAAGTGAGCAACTGTTACAGTATTAAAATATTCTGCTTTATTTACCTGTACCTCTGAGTTTTATACTTACCTATGCATTCATGCTACTGTTTAGCATCATTTTGTTTAAACTTGAAGAAATCCATTTTGCATTTCTTATAAGGCACATCCAGAGGAGATGAACTCTCTCAGCTTTTGATTGTCAGGGAAATTCTTTACTTATTTTTCAGTTTTTGCAGGTATACTCTTCTTGTCTGGAGGTTTTTTTCTTTTACCATTTTGAATATGTCATCCCACTCACTTATGTTTTTCAATGTTTCCACTGAGAAATTCACTGATAATCTTATGAGTCTCCTTTTATGTGACAAGTCACTTTTTTCTTGCTGCTTTCAAAATTTTCTCTGTGTTTCTGATCTTTGACAATGTGATTCTAATGTGGCTTTCTGTGGATTTCTTTGGGTTCATCTCATTTGGGGACCACTGGTCTTCCTGGATCTAGATGTGCATTTCTGTCCCAGGTTTGAGAAGTTTTCATCCATTATTTCTTTGAATAAGTGTTTACCCTTTTCTCTTTCTCTTCTCCCTCTGGGACTCCATAATTCATATGAGGAACTTGAAAGAGTTTGTGAAAAAATGTAATTAAAAGATAAAAATAAAAAATATAAACTTCGTTTCTCAATATAAGCTCCATCAAGGTCAAGACACCTTTGTAAGTGATGACACCAGCCATTTAGTCCATCCCTAAATAAATTAGGGTCCTGGGGATTTAACCATGTCAGCACAGTATTTTTTACATTATTAACTGAAGCAAAATGGGTGCCCTTTATAGATTTTTTTAAAATTAGGAAACAAAAAGAAGTCAGAAGGAGACAAATCAGGAAAGTAAGGTAGATGTCTAATGGTTTCTCATCAAAACTCTAAAAAAATTGCCCTTGTTTGATGAGAGGAATAAGCAGAAGCATTGTCAGGATGGACAAGAACTCTTCGATGTAGATTTCCTGGGTATTTTTTTTTTTTTGCTTAAGCTTTGGCTAACTTTCTCAAAACACTCTTATAATAAGTATATGTTAACATTCTTTGGCCCTCCAATAAATCAACAAGCAAAATTCCTCAAGCATCTCCTCAAAATTATTGCCATAACCTTTGCTCTTGATTGGTCTGCTTTGTTTTGACTGGACCACTTCCATGTCTTGGTAGCCATTGCTTTGATTGTGCTTTGTCTTTAGGATCATACTGGTAAAGCCGTGTTACATCTCTGTTACAATTTTTTGAAAAAATGCTTCAGGATCTTGATCCTGCTTGTTTAAAATTTCCATTGAAAGCTATTCTCTTGTCTGCAGCTGACATGGCCACAATGGTTTTGGCACCCATTGAATGGGAAGTTTGCTCAACCTTAATTTTCAGCCAGAATTGTGTAAGCTGAACCAATTGAAATGTCTGTTGTGTTGGCTATTGTTTCTGCTGCTAGTCAATGGTCCTCTTCAATTTAGGTCACGTACAAGATGAATTTTTTTCTTTGCAAATTGCTGTGGATGGTTTGTTGCTAAGGGCTTCATCTTCAATATCATCTTGACCCTTCTTAAAGTGAGTTATGTATTTATAAATTGCTGATTTCTTTGGCCCATTGTCTCTGTAAACTTTTCATGAAGTATTAATGATTTCACTATTCTTCCACCCAACCTTCATATATTTTATGTTTGTTCTTGCCTTAATTTTAGCAGAATTCATGTTGCTCTGATACAGGCTCTGTTTATACTGATATCTTACCCTTTTTAATGCCTCAAACCAGATCCTGTTCAAATATGTAATAATAAGTTAGGATGAGTTTATTTTAATGCAAAAAAATTTTTTGAAATCCATGCATAGTTTTTTTCATATTACACATTTTCCATGAACTTATTGAAGACCTCTTGTATATTGGTTGGCTTGATCATGTCCCATAAGTCCCTTAAGCTTTATTTACTCTTTTTCCTTCTTTTTTATACTCTGACCAAATAATCCCCAGTGCCCTGTCTTCTACTTCGCTGATCATTTCTTCTGTTTAATTTAGTATGCTGTTGAAACCCTCTAGTGAATTTTTCAGTTCAGTTATTGTATTCTTCAGCTCCATAATGTCTGATACTTTTTAAAATTTTGAAACCAAATACTTAATATTTTCCTTAAATTGTGTCAATACAATTTCAAGCAAATGCTAACTGGAAGTCCAAGCCTGGGAATTCTTAGAGAAAACAATCTTCCAAAAAACAAGGCACACCAAGCACTCTTTTTTCACTCCAGCCACACTGTTGGTGGCAATAATGGTGCCGGTCAGTTAGTGTTATCTCAATTGTCTAGTGTTTATCATGTCAACAATTTTCAGAATGTCTCAGAGGGTTTTAGTTGTTAGGATCAGAGCACTGACTGAAAACAACAAAGGTTGGACAATCATTTCCTCTAAAATGTTAAAAAATACCACTCTTTCGCACATTAATGCTTGTAGTATTCTCTCCCTGTGCATACCAGTTTCTTAGTTCTGTTATTGTAGAAATGTGACCCAGACCAGAGTTTTCAACTAGTATAGATGGAGTGACCCCCACAGCATCTATAAAATCATGAATGCAGTGTGATTCCATAACTCTCAATGTTCATGAATATTCAATTAATTTTAGGGCTAACTCTGATTTCTGGAGCACCACCTCCTGCAGTAAGAGCTCTCTTCTTCACTAAACAGTGAGTAACAACACATAGGGTATTATAAATGCAGTACTCGGCTTTTTAATCATCAGTTTTTTTAGAGCCATGAACAAGAGCTGTAACTTTTTATCCAGGGCTTGCACAGCATTCAATCTTCAGTAATTTGCCAGAACCATTTAAACTGACATCCTTGGCTAACTGGTCAGAACCCAGTATATCATCAGTGAATTGGTGAATATGAGCAACTGGCTTGTTTCCAATTGTTTTACAAATAAATGAATGTCTTCTCTTTCAATATCCCTAATTACCATAATCTTCACTTTGTTTAGAAAATGTAATACAAAATCACTAAGAGCATCCCCTAGAATACACTTCTGTATGAAAAGGACGTTACATTCTGTTTTAAAATTTTACTTTATTAAATTTAGAATACAGGCTCTTTATTCTCACAGCTTTTGGTCCATCTGGGTAAGTCAGAAATTATTTAATTATACATATCTGTTTTAGGAGCAAATACGCAAAACTGAATAATCCCAATTTTAGCCTTTTCAACTCTGGCTATGCCAGATTTGATAACTTTTGGGTGAGAATCCACCCTTGTGCCAACTCACAGTCATCAATTGTCCCAACAAATTTCTTAACTATTTTAATGTATCTAAGATCTACACTGGTAGATCTACTGTGGCTAGATCAACCACTTTCAGCATTGCATTTACACTCATTGGAGAAAGTAGACTTTAATGTTAAGAGACAACCTTTGAGTTCAATGATGTGGTTGTACTCTTTAACAAAGTTTCTCTGTAACTCGGTTCCATAGATCAAGACATGTTAATTAAAATTTTAATAACCTTTCCAAAACCCTTCTAGAATGACTCTAAAATGATGGTTGGATAAATCCCATTTGGAAGAAGCTAGTTACAGGAATCTAAGAGAGAGCCCACAATGATGACCACTGATGTAGTGCCATCTCCTACTTCCATATCTTGAGCCTTAGACAGTTCCACCAGCATTCTGGCTTCTGCATGTAACACCTGTATTTTTTTTCAGACCGGTGGCAGTAATATTTGTAATGCTCATATCACCTTTTCCATTTTGAGTTGTTTTGTTCTTTCCTTTTGGTCCAAGTGTTGTTCTAATAGCATCAGCAACAGTTTTGGCGATGGATTTCCATGGCGAAAATCCATGAATTGGATCTGAGCTAGCTTTTTTTTGGGGGGGGGGCAGAGTCTCACTCTGTTGCCTGGGAGAGAGTTCCGTGGCATCAGCCTAGCTCACAGCAACCTCAAACTCCTGGGCTCAAGCAATCCTTCTGCCTCAGCCTCCCGAGTAGCTGGGACTACAGGCATGCGCCACTATGCCTGGCTAATTTTTTTCTATATATTTTTAGTTGTCCAGCTAATTTCTTTTCTATTTTTAGTAGAGATGGGGTCTCGCTCTTGCTCAGGCTGGTCTCGAACTCTTGAGCTCAAGCGATCCTCCCGCTTCAGCCTTCCAGAGTGCTAGAATTATAGGCCTCAGCTACCAAGCCCGGCCCTCAGCTTGCTTTTCATAGTCTTGATAGGCATCTTACCTGTAGCATCCAGCAGTCCTGATGGGCACCTCACTCCAGGGTGCCATGTTTTCAGACATGGAAAACTTGGCTGTGTTCACATAGGATCAGGAGGGATGGATGGACATGGATTTCAGCTGCCACAAAATAACAGTATAAGCCTACTGTCTTTATGACTTTTGGAAAGCAGTGGTGATGCTGGAAAAAGAATGTTTTGCACTTTTTAATATTTTAGATCTTTGTTGAAATTCTTGCCTCTTTCATGCATTCCTCTGCTGTTGAGTTGTAGAGTTCTTTATAAAATTTAGTGAGATATGTGGTTTGAAAATATTTTTTCCCAGTCTGTAGGTTGCCTTTTCATTTTGTTGATTGTTTTCTTTGCTGTGCAGAAGTGTTTTAGTTTGATGTAGTCCTATTTACATATTTTTGCACCAAAAGCCTGAGCTATTGGTGTAATATCCAAAAAGTCATTGCCAAAGCCAATGTTGAGGAGTTTTTCTCCTATGTACTCTCCTAAAAGTTTTATGGTTTCAGGTTTTACATTTAGGTCTTTTATCTTTTTTGAGCTACTCTGTATATGGCATAAGATAGGGTCCAATTTCATTCTTTTGCATGTGAAATCCAGTTTTCCCAGCACCATTTACTGAAAAGATTCTTTTTTCCCTCTTGGTGCCCGTATAAAAAATTAGTCACCTGTATATGTTTGGATTTATCTCCAGGCTCTCTATCCTGTTTCACTTCTCTAGGTTTCTTTTTTTAAAATTTCAGAATATTATGGGGGTACAAAAGTTTTGGTTACATGAATTGCTTTTGTACACTTTGAGTCAAAGTTGTAAGTGTGTCCATCATCCAGATTGCGTGCATTGTACCTATTAGGTGTGAATTTTCTCATCTCCTTGCCCTCCCTCCCACCTGCTTGAATTCAACTGACTTTTACTACCATATGTGCACATGAGTGTTGATCAATTAGTTCCAATTTAATAGTGAGTACATGTGGTGTTTGTTTTTCCATTCTTGTGATACTTCACTTAGAAGGATGGTTTCCAGTTCCATCCAGGTTGTTACAAAAGGTATTAGTTTATGATTTTTTTTTATGGCTGAGTAATGCTCCATGGAATACATATACCATATTTTATTAATCCACTCATGTATTGATGGGCACTTGGGCTGTTTCCACATCTTTGTCATTGTCAATCATGCTACTATAAACATTCAAGTGCATCTTTTTTTTAATAAAATGTCTTTTTTTCCCTTTCATTAAATACCCAGTAGTGGGATTCCTTGATCAAATGATAGGTCTACTTTCAGTTCTTTGAGGTATATCCATACTGCTTTCCATGGAGGTTGTACTAGTTTTCAGTCCTACCAACAGTGTATAAGTGTTCCTTTCTCTCCATATCCACAGGTCTTTTGGGACTTTTTGATAAAAGCCATTCTCACTGGCGTTAGGTGATATCTAATTGTGGTTTTGATTTTCATTTCCCTGATGGTTAGAGACGTTGGACATTTTTTCATATGCTCATTGTTCATTAGTCTATCTTCTTTTGAAAAGCTTCTGTTCATATCTTTTGCCCTTTTAATGGGATTGTTTGATGTTTTCTTGCTGATTCGCTTGAGTTCTTTGTAGATTTTGGTTATCAACCCTTTATCAGATATATGGCATGCAAATATTTTCTCCCATTCTGTAGATAATCCATTTGCTGTATTCATTGTTTCCTTGGTTGTGCAGAAGCTTTTTAATTTAATCAGGTCCCATTTATTTACTTTTGTTGTTAGTGTAATTGCCTTTGTGGTCTTCATGAATTCTTTACTTAGGTTGATATCTATAAGGGAGAACTATAAAACTCTGAAGAAGGAAATCACAGAGGATATATACAAATGGAAAAACATATGCTGATGGATCCGCAGAATCAACATTGTTAAAATGTCTATACTACCCAAAGTGATTTACAGATTCAGTGCAATTTCCATTAGAATACCAATGCCATTTTTGCAGATATAGAAAAAATAATTCTATGCTTTGCATGGAACCAGAAAACACCCTGAATAGCCAAAGCAACCTTAAGCAAAAAGAACAAATTAGGAGGCATCTCCTTACCAAAATTCAAGCTATACTACAAGGCTATAGTAACCAAAACAGCATGGTACTGGTACAAGTTCAGAGACAAAGGCCAGTGGATCAGAATAGAGAACCCGATACAAAACCATCCTCATAATGCCATGTAATCTTTGACAAGGCAGATAAAAACATACACTGGGGAAAAGAACACCTATTCAATAAAGGGTTCTAGGAAAACTGGATAGACACATGTGGAAGAATAAACAGGATCCTCACCTCTCATCACTCACAAAAATTAATTCATTATGGATAATAGACTTAAACCCTAAGGCATGAAAATATAAGAATTCTGGAAGAAGAGGTTGGAAAAACTCTTATGTTTCTGTTTTTATGCCAGTACCATATTGTTTTGATTATTAAAACTACGTAATATAATTGAAAATCAGGAACTGTGATGCCTCCAAATTTTGTTTTTCTTTCTCAGTATTGTTTTGGCTATTTGGAGTTTTTTGTGGTTCCATATGAATTTTAGGATTGTCTTCTAGTTTTATGAAAAATGATATTGAAATTTTGATAGGGACTGCCTTAAATCGGTATGTT
Organism: Propithecus perrieri; assembly: GCA_963574695.1. Classification (NCBI taxonomy): domain Eukaryota; kingdom Metazoa; phylum Chordata; class Mammalia; order Primates; family Indriidae; genus Propithecus; species Propithecus perrieri. Next base: position 22,334 of record CAUYRB010068682.1, read on the forward strand.
GCTTTGGGTAGTATGGACATTTTAACATTAATTCTTCCAGTACATGAACATAGGGTATCTTTCCATTTATTTATGTCTTCCTTTATTTCTTTAATAAATGCTGGTTTTATAGTTTTCAGTGTATAAAATGTTTCACCTCCTTTTAAAAATTTATTCTGCAGTATTTTGATTTTTTGATGCTATTGTAAATGGGTTTGTTTTCTTTATTTCTTTTTGAGCTAGGTTGCTATTTGTGTATAGAAATGCTACTGATTTTTCCATGTTGATTTTGTATCCTGCAACTTCACTAAATTCATTTATTCCAACAGGTTTGTGTGTGTGTGTGTGTGTGTGAAATCTTTCAGCTTTTCTACATTTAGGATCATGTCATCTGCAAATAGACATAATTTTATTTTTTCCTTTCTGATTTGGATGCTTTCATTACTTTTTCTTATCTGATTGCTCATGATGGTACTTCCATTATTATGTTGAGTGGAAGTGTTGCCAGTGGGTATACCTGCCTCATACCAGATCTTAGTGGAAAAGCTTTCAGTTTTTCCTCATTGATTATGATGTTAGATGTGAGTTTTTCATTAATGGCCTTTATTACATTGAGGAGCTGTCCTTTTATACTAAACTGTTAAAAAGTTTTTATCAAGAAAGGATGCTGAAACTTGTTAAATTAACTTTTCTGCCTCAATTGAGATGACCATGTGGTTTTTTTTTAATCTTCCATTTTGTTAATGTGATGTATTGCATTCATTGATCTGCAACGTGTTAAATCAGCCTTGCAGGGTGGGGATAAATTCCACTTGTTCGAGATATATAACTTTTTTCTGTGTTGTTGAATTTGGTTTGCTAATATTTTATTGAAGATTTTTGCATCAGTGTTCATCAGAGATATTGGCCTGTAGTTTTCTTTCCTTATGGTATCTTTGGTTTAGGTATTAAGACCTCATAAAATGTGTTTGAAAGTATTCCCTCTAGCTCTATTTTTGGAAGAGTTTAAGAAGTATTGGTAATAATTCTTCGAATATTTGGTAGAAGTCAGCCATGTAGCAATCTGGCCCTGGGCTTTTCTTTGTAAAGGTTTGTAATTGCTTCTTCAATGTTCCTATTTGTTTTTTTGTTTTTTTTTTAATCTGTTCAAGCTTTCTATTTCTTCCTCATTCAATATTGGTAGGTCATATTTTTCTAGAAATTTGTTCCTTTCCTTTGGTTATCCAATTTGTTAGACTATAATTCTTCATCATAGTCTCTTATAATTGTGTTTATTTCTGAAGCATCTGTTGTAATGTCTCCTCTTTCATTTCAGATTTTACTTATTTGACTCTTTTCTCCTTTTCTTTGTTAGTTTAGATAGAAGGCTGTTGGTTTATTTTAGTTTTTCAAAAAACCAACTCATGGCTTTATTAATTTTTTCCTATGGTTTTTATGTTTTCTATTTTTTTTCTGACCTTTGTTATTTCCTTCCTTCTGCTAACTTTGGATTTAGTTTTTTCTTCTTTTTCTAGCTCCTTGAGGTGAAATATTAGACTATTTGGTATCTTTCTTATTTTTTAATCTAGGCACTTATTGCTATAAAATTCTTTCTTAGAATTGCTTTTGCTACATCCTATAGGTTTTGATATGTTGTGTTTCCATTGTTGTTTTCCTCAAGATATTTTTAAATATCCCTTTTGATTTCTTTTTTGACTCATTGGTTGTTTGCAAGAGATATTATCTATTTAGTGAGACACTGTTATCAGGTTTACCTTTAGATTTTTTGTTCCCTTTAGATGTTTAGGCTTATATTACACAGCTAATTTAAAATATTTTTCTAATGAGTTCAACACTTGAGTTTCCTTATAGATAGTTTTTTTCTTTTTTTCTCCCTGTGTATAGATCATACTCTCCCGTTTCTTTCCATAGTTCTTCATTTTTTCTTGAAATTGGAACATTTTTAATATTATAATGTTGCAACCTTGGAATTCAGATTCACTGTCTTCTCCAGAGTTTGTTGTTGCTGCTTGATATGGGTTGTTGTTGTTTGCTTGTTTAATGATTTTGTAAACTAATTTTGTAAACTCTATTCTTTTTCTTGTATAGCCAGTGAAGTCTGTGTTTGTTACCTTAGTAGGCAGCTAGCGTTTTTATATCATTTCCTTAAACACCTGAAGCCAAAAGTAAAAGAAAAAAAAATACTCTCTCACTCTTTTAAGATTGGTCTGTTTGGGGGCACTCCTTCAATGCTTAACCAGGCTATTTATTAATAGAACTCTGCCTTAGCTTTTACATCCTACTTACGTAGAGCCTGAAGGTCAGCCAGAGGTGAAATCTTAGGGTCTTCCTGGGACTTTTCTGAGCATATGTCTAGCACTGAGTATGCATGTGGCCTTCTTGATTTCTCAGAGAGCTTTTAAACGTCCTTATTCTTGCATGTATTGCCTCTCACAACCTCTTCCTTCCCAGGCTTTTTAGTGTATCTATTGCTAGTCTTGACTATTTTTCCTTGTTTCAGGCCACTGTGGCCAGTATTTATGCCTCTCTTTAAATGCTTTTGACAAAAGCTACCCATGAAGCCACCCCAACCATTGGAATGTTATGATTAAGGTAAAACAAAGGCAAACCCTTGCACTGGTAATCAGGAATCTGGCAGAGAGGTCAAAACTCACAAACACAATTCTTTAAGAATAAGGTCTGTAGTGTTCCCTCTGTCACTGGCAACTTGCGCTAGGAGCATGGGCTGTTGCCCTCATGGCCACCACTGATCTGGGATGTGGGGTATGGTGGGCAGCAATTGAACATGCTATAGTATTCTTTTTTTGCCAAGCAACAACTTATTTATTCAAGTCTGTTCCTGGTTGTTTTAAGTTTTTGGATTCCAGAATTCTGCAAAAATTGATTCTGACAGTTGTTTCCAACTCATTAGTGGCTTTTGTGGAGAGAGAGAGCCCTGAGTTTCCTAATTTGACATTTTCAGTGATGTCAGTCCATTCTAGGCTTGTTTTACATCTTTTTTAGGCCAGACCAGTAGTGGCTTTTATTCTAGGGATAGTTTGGTACTACAATTAAGACTTGAGTCTTTGAGGGTCTCTACTCTACTGAATGCCTGAATATGTAACAAGGATTTCCTTACTCTGCCTAGTATTAATTTCAATTCCTTGTAATTGTCTGAGCTTTGAGAAATAGTCAAATTGTAGCCCCTGCTAGGGTGGCTTTCCTTACCTGGCACTGTTGAGTTTTACTATACTCTTTGTATTCAGCTTTATATACAGCTTTGTATTCAGCCAATAACTCAAGAAGACCCTTAACCAATTTTCTGGAGCTCTTTCTCCCTATAGTTAGCTCCTCTCTGGTACTCTGCTCCATAAATTCCAGCAGCCGTCTCAGCTTCCCCAAACCCTGATCTCGGGTCTGTCAACTCCAAGAGGCTACTGTGCTCTAGTTGTGTTACCACTCACTGTTAAACAATCTGGAAAGTGCTTCCATGTAGAAAGTTGGGGTAAACACTGGGCTCACCTGATCTTCTTTCCCTTCTCTCAGGGGTCACAGTCCTGTGCTGTTGGTTGTCCAACATCTAAAAACAGGTTTTATTCATTTCCCCCCTGGTTTTCTTGTTAAATATGGCAACAAGGCAAGTTCACTTCCAATTACTTTGTGATGGCCAGAAGCAGAAGGTGACTGACATTTTTCACCTATCTTTTTATTTTGTTTGAACAACAGCGTCACTAACAATCACAACAGATAATATATTCATTTATTATCTTTAACATAAAAATAATTTAAATTGATTAAGATGTTACAAGAGTGGAAAACACTGTGGTAAGAATATAGCTACAGTATTTGGAAAGTTGGCAACCTTGTAAATGGTCCTGTATACCTATTTTCACACATTACAAAATGTTGACCAGCCTAGATGGAGCCTCTAAAGGCAGTGATGGTGGCCACAATTTAGACATTCAATTTTCACTAAAATTTCTACAGACCTGAGAAGTATTATCAAGGGCTGCCAACTAGCTGTCAGTAGGCTGGATGTGGCCCACTGATTAATTTTGTTTCACCAGTCCGCTGATTAAAAAAGTTGAATTTTAATGTCTTTGGGTGGGCCATATACTCTCCAGTTCTCCATAACTCGCCATTTTCTTAGACCCACTGTATCAGATATTTGTTACCTCACTGGCCTCTAAATTTGGAGTCAGGCTGCCTATGTCCAAATCTTGATTTCCTGCTGACTTACTTTTATTCTTGTGCAAGTTAACTAACTTCTCTGACCATCAGGTTTCTCTGTAAAGAGGGTTAGATAATATAACCTAACTCAGAAGATATAATATACATATGAATATAAAATGCTTGGTATAATACTTGACATTCAATATGTTAGTGATCATAATTATTGTGCCTAGGGAAGGTTTTGCCTAAGGCTGACCAAGTAGCAGAGAGGGAGTATGCAATCTTGAAATCTAGTTTTGGTTCTGCCACAGTCTTTTTGTGTGACTGTAGTCATTTCTTCTCCCTAAGTCTCAGTTTTCCATCCATACAATAAATGGTCTCACATTATATCCAGTCTGTACACTCTGATTCTATTTATTTTGGAGCATTCTTGAATAATATGAGAAGAGACATTATTTATACACATCACAATGATTCTAGTTTGATCAAAACTACTTCTACCAGCAGAAATGTACTATAGTAAAAAATACACAGGAATTTTGATTCAGAGAATGAGGGCACAATTCTTGCTTTTACTACTTAAACCTGTATAACCTCCAGCAGGTTACTTTTCTAGGCTTCAGTTTTTCTACCTGTAAAATGAAAAAAAAATAATAATCCCTGTCTTCATTACAAAGTAGTTGGCAGGACCAAATGATACAATGAATATAAACTCAGTAAGCTGTAAAATGCTCAATAAATACCATCGCCTATTTAAAATAAACTTTTTGTTGCCTTATGTCTCCCATTTCTCTTCTTGTGCTGGAATGAGATATGGGTCAATTCTGTGTAGATCAAAATTTCTGCATATAAAATTATATAAATATCAAAGTAAACACATAATTTCTGCATTAAAATTTAAATAAATGACAAATGCAAAGTAACCAAAATAAAATTTTAACTTGAAAGTTGACTGTGAATGGACTGTACACAGCTGTCTTCATTTCCATTACACTTCAAACACCCACTTTTAAGGCCATGCCCTGGTGATATCTTGCTATCACTCAGATTATCTATCTAATAAAAAGTCTTAATATTCTGATATTAATATCTAATATCCCACTTTTAGACCATAATCTCTTATCCTTTTATTTCCCTCACTACCATTACCCTTTGACTTTACTGGAGCAGTTTTCTGGAGCATTTCTCCATGTAATCCTGGTTCCATTAATTCAGCCATGCATTTTTATAACTTGAGACCTTTTCTCATGCTGCTTGCTCTACCTAGAATCCCTTTTGTATGCATACTCATCCATTAAGTCCCAGCTAACACGTACTTTCTCTGTGAGGTGCTCCCTATCCCTACTAGGCACAATTAACCATACCTCTTTTGTGATCCCAACACAGTTTTAAAAATATATCTATCACATCACTATCAGAATGTATTATAATTACATGTGTGTCTGTTGTCTTTTACTCTGTGAGCTGCTCAATGGTAATAGCTAATAATAACATCATTTATCAAGTGATTACTATGTGTCAACCATTATTTAAAAAAGCCTTACACAAGCTATTATTAGGCTCACAAAATTCTTATCAGAAAAAATATTATCCCCCATTTTAAAAATGAGAAAACAATTTGCCCAAAGTCATACAGTTAGTAAGAACTGGACCCTAAACTCAGGTTAATATGACTTCAGAATGGTACTCTTTTCCCCTCTTTTATCGATATATAATAATTTACATATTTAGGGGGCACATGTGTTTGTTACATGCAAAAATGTGTAATGATCAAGTCAGGGTAATTAGAGTATCTATCACCTTGAGTGTTTATCATTTGTATGTGCTAGTATCCTTTCAAGTTCTCTCTTTTACTTCCTTTGAAATATACATAATATTGTTGCTGACTTTAGTCACCCTAATCTGCAATGAAACATTAGAACTTATTTCTTCTATTTTTGTTTGCTTGTACCCATGACCAACCTGTCTTCATTTCCCCTACCCCCAATCCACCCTTCCCAGTCTCTGGTATCTGTAATTCTATTCTTATTTCCATGAGGTCAAGTTTTACTAGCTCCTACATATAAGTGAGAACATGGTATTTGTCTATCTGTGCTTGGCTTATTTCATTAAACATAATGACATCCAGTTCCATCCATGTTGCTGTAAAACACATGATTTCACTCTTCTTTATGACCAAATAGCATTCATTGTGTATATGTAACACATTTTCTTTTTCCATACATCCATTGATGAGCACTTGATTGATTCCATATCTTTGCTATTCTGAATAGTTCTGTGATAAACATGCTAGTGTAGGTATCTATTTCATATACTGATTTCTTTTCCTTTGGATAGATACCCAGTACTGGGATTGGTAGATCATATAGTAGTTCTATTTTTAGATTTTTTGAGACATCTCCATACTGTTTTTCATAGAGATTGCACCAATTTACATTCTCACCAACAGTGTAAAAAGAGTTTCCTTTTCCCTGCATCTCTGCACACATCTGCTATTTTTTATCTTTAATAATAGTCACTCTGATTGGTATAAGATGATATCTTATTGTGGTTTTAATTTGCATTTCGCTGATCATTAGTGATGTTGAACATTTTTTATATGCTCATTGACCATGTTTGTCTTTGTTTGAAATATGTCTAACATATCTATTCATGTCCTTAGGCCACTTTTCAATGGGGTTATTTATTGTTGTTGAGATATTTGAGTTTCTTGTAAATTCTGGATATTAGATCTCTGTCAGATGAATAGTTTGTAAATATTTCCTCCCATTCTGCAGCTCGTGTGTTCACTCCGTTGATTAGTTCTTCTGCTGTCCAGAAGCTTTGTAGTTTACTTAAGTCTCATTTGTTTATGTTTGTTTTTATTGCCTGTACTTTTGAGGTCTTACTCATGCATTCTTTGCCTGGATTAATGTCTAGAAGAGTTTTCAGTAGATATACTTATAGTATTTTTATAGTTTCAAATTTTATATTCAAGTCTTTATCTTGAGTCGATTTTTGTATATGGTGGTAGATAGGGGTCCACTTTCATTCTTCTGCATATGGTAATCCAATTTTCCCAATACCATTTATTGAATAGGGTGTACTCTCCTCAGTGCATACTATTGATTTTGTCAAAGATCAATTGGCTGTGTGTTGCTTTATTTAGTTCTATTCTGTTGAATTATCTGTGTGTCTATTTTTATGCCAGTACCATGCTGTTTTGGTTACAATAGTGTTGTAGTATAATTTGAAGTCAGGCAATGTTATGTCTCCAGCTTTGTTCTTTGGCTCAAGATTGCCTTGGATATTCAGGCTCTTTTTTCATTCCATATGAACTTTAGAATTTTTTTTTCTAATTCTATGAAAAATGACGTCGATATTTTGATAGGGATTACATTCAACCTGTAAATTACTTTGGGCAGTATGGTCATTTTAATGATAATAATTCCTCTGATCTGTGAGCAAGGGAGTTTTTCCATTTGTTTGTATCATCTACAATTTCTTTCATCAGTGTTTTGTGGTTTCATAGTAGAGACTTTTCATCTCCTTGGTTAAATATATTCCTAGGTATTTTATTATTTTTTGTACCTATTGTAAATGAGACTACCTTATTAATTTGGTTCTTGGCTGGATCATTATTGGAGTATAAAAATGCTACTGATTTCTATATGTTGATTTTGTATCCTTAAACTTTACTGAATTCACTTATCAAATCTAAGAGGTTTGTGGTATAGTCTTTAGGGTTTTCTGGATATAAAATCATGTCATCAGTGAATGGGGATAATTTGACTTCCTCCTTTACAATTTGGATATATTTATTTTTTCTCTTGCCTAACTACTCTGGTTAGGACTTCCAGTACTCTGTCACTAAGAGTGGTGAAAGTGGGCATCCTTGTGTTGTTCCAGTTCTTAGCAGCAATGCTTTTAACTTTTGCCTGTTTAGTATGATATTGGCTGTGGGTTTGTCATACGTGGCCTTTATTATTTTGAAGTATGTTCCTTCAATGACTAGTGCATTCATGATTTTTACCACAAAAGGATACTGAATTTCATTGAATGCTTTTTTCTGCATCTATTGAGATGACCGTATGGTTTTTGTCCTTTTAATTCTGTTTATGCAATGCAAATATTGAACCATCCTTGCATCCCTGGCATAAAACCCACTTGATTACGGTGTATTATCTTTCAGATGAGCAAATTGGGTTCAATTTGCTTGTATTTTGTTGAGGATTTTTGTGTCTATATTCATCTAGAATATTAGTCTGTAGTTCTCTTGTTAAGTCCTTGTCTGATTGAGTATAAGAGTAATATTGGCCTTATAGAATGAGTTTGGAAGAATTCTCTTTTCAATTTTTTTTATTCAGGATATTATGGGGGTACAAACAATTTGTTACACGTAATGCGTTTGTCCCTCCCAAGCCAGGGCTACAAGCATGTCTCTCCCCCATACAGTGTGTTCCACTTCCATTAGTTGTGGGTTTTCCCCTCCCATCCCCCACCCCACCCAGCACCGAACGAGAATTACTAACATTAGTGTTGGTCAGTTAGTACCAATTTGATGGCGAGTACAATGGTGCTTGTTTTTCCATCCTTGTGATACCTCACTTTGAAGGTAGGGCTCAATCTCTACTCAGGATAATATAAGAGGTGCTAGATCACCACTATTTTTTGTAGTTGAGTAGTATTCCATGGTATATATATGCCACATTTTATTAATCTACTCATGTATTGATGGGCACTTGGGTTGTTTCCACATCTTTGCAATTGTGAATTGTGCTGTTATAAACATTCAAATGCAGATGTCTTTATTATAGAATGCTTTTTTCCCCTTTGGATAGATGCCTAGTAGTGGGATTGCTGGATAAAATGGTATTTCTATTTTTAGCTCTTTTAGGTATCTTCAAATTACTTGCCACAGGAGTTGTACTAATTCGCAGTCCCACCGGCAGCGTAAGAGTATTCCAATATCTCCACATCCACACCAGCATTTGGTGTTTTGGGACTTTTTGATAAGGGCCATTCTCACTGGGGTTAGGTGATATCTCATTGTAGTTTTGATTTGCATTTCCCTGATGATTAGAAATGTTGATGGCGGAGTAGAGGTGACCATCTCTTCTTGATTTTTTGAAACAGTTTCAGGAGGATTGGTATTAATTCTCCTTTGTATACTTGTTAGAATTGAGCTGTGAATCCATCTGTTCCTAGGCTTTTTTGTTTGTTTGTTTACAGACTCTTTTATTACTGATTTAATCTCACTACACATTAATTTTTCAGTTCAGGAGTTTTATTTCTTCCTGGTTCAATCCTCACAAGTTGTACATTTCCAGAAATTTATCAATTTTTTCTAGGTTTTCTAGTTTGTAAGTGTTCCTTCTTGAGTTGACTTTTGTATATGGCGAGAGATAGGGTTCCAAACTGTATATGGTTTTCCAGTTTTCCTAGCATCATTTCATTGAAAAAGGTGTCCTTTCCCCCAAGTATGTTACTGGCAGCTTTGTTGATGATCATTTGGCTATAAATATGTGGATTTATTCCTGGTTCTATGTTCCTATCCATTGCTCTATTTTTATAAAAAATACCGTACTCTTTTGGTTACCATACCCTTGGAATATGTTGTGAAGTCAGGTAGTGTGATGCCTCCAGCTTTGTTCATTTTGCTCAGGATTTCTTTGGCTATTTGGGATCCTTTTTAGTTCTATATGAATGCGTTCCTCCTATTCCTAGTTTGTTAAGAGTTTTTACCATAAAGGGTGTTGAATTTTCTCAAATCCTTTTTTTCACGTCTATTACGATGGTCATATGGTGTTTTACTTTCACTTTGTTTATGGGATTATCATGTTTGCATATGTTGAGATATCCTTGTATCCCTGGAATAAATCCTACTTCGTGGTGTATTATCTTTCTGATGTGCTGTTGGGATTGGTTTGCTGGTATTGTGTTCAGGATTTTTGCCTCTATGTTCATCAGTGATACTGGCCTGTAGTTTTCTTCCTTTGTTGTGTCTTTGTCTGGCTTTGGTATCAGGGTAATGCTGCTTTGCAGCACAGTTTAGGGAGAATTCCATCATCTTCAATTTTTTGGAATAGTTTGAGCATTGATATTAGTTCTTCTTTATACATTTGGTAAAATTACACAAAGTTTCAGTCCTGGGTTTTCTTTTTCAGAGACTTTTTATTACTGATTGAATCTCACTAATCATTATCAGTCTGTTTAAGTTTTTATTTATTTTTGATTTAATCTTGCTGGGTTATACATTTCCAGAAATTCCTTCATCTTCTCCAGGTAGTCCGATTTGTTAGCATATAGTTGTTCATAATAATTTCTGTTAATCTTTTATGTTTCTGTGGTATCAGTTATAATGTCTCAGTTTTCATTTCTAATTTTGTTTATTTGCATCTTCTCTATTGTTGGTAGGTCTAGTTAGTTGTTTATAAATTTTGTTTATCTTTTCAAAGGACCAACTTTTTGTTCTGTTGATCTTTTGTATTCTTTTTTAAAGTCTCTATTTGGTTTAGTTCAGCTCTGAACTTTATTATTTCTTTTCTGCTGCTAATTTTGGGTTTCATCTGACTGTGCTTTTATAGTTCCTTGAGATGCACTGTTAGATATTTCATTCAAAATCTGTTTTTTGGAGGTTCTGGGATCCGGGAACCAGGATGAAAGGAGGGAAAACAGGTGAGAAAACGAGACCGACAGGTGGGGAAACCTTGAGGTGAACATGGGCCTAGCTCGGTGTGGCAGAGGCTAGAAAGAAGGAGAGGACACTGAAGAACCGGACGGCTAGCAGAGAGAGAAGTTGGCTACCATGGAATCACCCGAGGAGCCTGGAGCATCCATGGATGAGAACTACTTTGTGAACTACACTTTCAAAGATTGGTCCCACTCAGGCCGTGTGGCTCAAGGCATCATGAAACTGTGTTTGGAGGAGGAGCTCTTTGCTGATGTCATCATTTCAGTGGAAGGCCGGGAGTTTCACCTCCATTGGCTGGTTCTCTCAGTTCAGAGCTGCTTCTTCCAGTCCATGTTCACTTCCAACCTGAAGGAGGCCCACACCAGGTGACTGCGCTGCAGGATGTCAGTGAGTCTGTTTTCCAGCTCCTGATTGATTATATCTACCATGGGACTGTGAAACTTTGAGCTGATGAGTTGCAAATTTATGAGGAAATTTATGAGGTGTCAGACATGTATCAGCTGACATCTCTCTTTGAGGAATGTTCTCAGTTTTTGGCCCTCATAGTGCAACTTGGAAATTGTCTTCAGGTGATGTGGCTGGCAGATCAGCACAGTGATCCTGAACTCTACACTGCTGCCAAGCACTATGCCAAGACCCACCTGGCCCAGCTGCAGAGCACAGAGGAATTTCTCCACTTGCCCCATCATCTACTCACTGATATCATCTCGGATGGAGTTCCATGTTCCCAGAACCCAACACAGGCAATAGAAGCCTGGATCAATTTTAACAAAGAGGAAAGAGAGGCTTTTGCAGAGTCACTCAGGACTAGCTTGAAGGAAACTGGGGAGAATGTGCACATTTACCTGATTGGGAAAGAGTCATCTCATGCCCACTTGTTGGCTGTGTCCTTGCACTGTGCGGAAGGTGACTCCATCAGTGTAAGTGGCTAAAACAGCTTGTGCCACCAGATCATTGCAGCCTGCAAGCATGGTGGAGACTTGTATGTGGTGGGAGGCTTCATACTATGACGCACATGGAAGTGCAACAATGTCACCGTTGACTGGGAGTGGTGTGCACCTTTGCCTCAGGACTGGCTCCAGCACACCCTGGTGTCTGTGTCCGGGAAAGATGCCATATATTCATTGGGTGGCAAGACACTGCAGGATACCCTCTCCAATGCAGTCATCTATTATCCAGTAGGTGATAACATGTGGACAGAGACAACCCAGCTAGAGGTGGCTGTGTCAGGGGCTGCTGGTGCCAACCTCAATGGGATCATCTACTTACTAGGTGGGGAGGAGAATGATCTGGACTTCTTTACCAAACCTTCCCGACTCATCCAGTGCTTTGACACAGAGACAGACCAATGCCATGTGAAGCCCTATGTGCTACCCTTTGCAGGCCGCATGCACGCAGCTGTGCATAAGGATTTGGTGTTCATGGTGGCTGAAGGGGACTCCCTGGTGTGCTACAATCCCCTGCTAGACAGCTTTACCCGGCTTTGCCTTCCTGAGGCCTGGAGCTCTGCCTCATCCCTCTGGAAGATTGCCAGCTGTGATGGAAACATCTATGTCTTCTGGGACTGATATAAAAAGGGGGATGCCAACACCTACAAGCTTCACCCTGCCACTTCAGCTATAACTGTCACAAGAGGCATTAAGGTGTTGCTTACCAATTTGCAGTTTGTGTTGGCCTAAGGCTGTGGGAGGAATGCAGCTGACTCCTTTGCCCTCTCCCTTTCCAGCACCTCCCTACCCAAACTTGAAGTCCCTTGGGCCCCAATTCAGAGTAATGTGTTATTTTTGGGGCACAGATTAGAAAGGCAGTGACTGTCCTTCCCCAAACCCATAGAAGTGTTCTGTTTGGGGCTTTTTAGACTGCCGCTGCTCAGCTGGCCACTTGAACTGAGAATAGGCCAGCCTGTTCTCTGCCACTCCTTGGTAACCCTGTGCCACATTACAGATTGCTTAGAGTAAGCCTCCCCTCTTTACCTGATCAATGTTGAGTAGAAGCACCCCTGATCCCAGGGCAGAAGGAAAGATGCCCAGTCATATTTTTTTTCTATAGCCTGCCAAGTGGCTAGTTGATAATTTTTCCACAAAGAATTAGGTGTTAGAGTTTTCCTTCAGGTTTTGGTTATGACAGTAGACCAAGATGAAGGTGTGCTTCACTAGCAAGAGTCAACTATAGAATTCAGGACATTCCTTCTATTGCTTTCTTGTCTGCCAGGAAATGTAATTTTGGTTTTATTTTTGGCTTATTTCAAGAGGTAAGCCAGAAAGTAGAAAGGATTATTTCTGATTAATAGCAGAAACTATTCAATGCTAGGTTATTAAAAAAAGGTAAAAAAATAATAGCAGAAACTTTTTTCAAACTCAAAAATACAAGGTCTCTTCTCTTAAATGCTCTAAGTAAAGTCAAGAGCTAGGAACTGTTCATACAAATAAGAGTTTTTGAAGGGAAAAAATAAAATAAAATCTGTTTTTTTATGTAGGCATTTATTGTTACAAACTTCCCTCTTTGCACTGCTTTTTCTGTGTCCCAAAGGTTTTCATATGCTGTGTTTTCATTTGTTTCAAGAAATTTTTTTATTCTATCTTAATTTCTTTGTTGACTCAATGGTCATTCAGGAGTATGTTGTTTACTTTTTTTATTTCTATAAATTTCAAAGTTCCTCTTAGTATTGATTTATTTTTTATTTATTTTTTAAAATTTCAGAATATTAGGGGGGGTACAAACATTTTGGTCACATATATTGCCCTTGCATCACCCCAGAGCTATATCAAATTGGTACTAAGTGATTTCTTTATTTTCATTTCTTAATTTATTGTTGTTTAAGATGATACTTGATATGATTTCTATTTTTTTAAGTTTTTGGAACATGTTTTGTGTCCTAACATACGGTAAATCCTGCAGAATATTCCATGTGTTCATGAGAAAAATGTGAATTCTGCAGTTGTTGAATAAAATGTTATCTGTAAATATCTGTTAGGTCCATTTATTTTAAAGTCCAGTTTAAGTCCGATGAAAATGGCCTTTATCAAAAAGTCCCAAAACAATAAATGTTGGTGTGGATGCTGAGAGATACGAACACTCATACACTGTTGGTGGAACTGCAAACTAGTACAGCCTCTGTGGAAAGTAATGTGGAAATACCTCAAAGAGATACAAGTAGAACTACCATTTGATCCAGAATCCCATTATTGGGCATCTACCCAAAAGAACAAAAGACATTCTATAAAAAAGACACCTGCACCCGAATGTTTATAGCAGCACAATTCACAATTGCAAAGATGTGGAAACAACCCAAGTGTCCATCAATACATGAGTGGATTAATAAAATGTGGTATATGTATATCATGGAGTTCTACTCAGCCACAAAAAACAATGGTGATATAGCACCTCTTGTATTATCCTGGATAGAGCTGGAACCCATTCTACTAAATGAAGTATCAGAAGAATGGAAAAGCAAGCACCACATGTACTCACCATCAAATTGGTATTAATTTATCAACACCTAAGTGCACATATAGTAATCACATTCATCAGATGTTGGGCAGATGGGAGAGGGGAGGAGGGGATGGGTATGTATACACCTACGGGGTGCGGTGTGCACCATCTGTGGGATGGACATTCTTCAGCCTCTGACTCGGATGGGGCAAAGGCAATATATGTAACCTAAACATTTCTACCCCACTAATACGCTGAAACAAAAAAATTTCCCCTAAAAAGCTATATTTAAAATAACATTAGAGATGTAAGAGGCATGGCATTTAAAGTATATTTTTTAGAGATTTGTAATAAAAGATAAAGAGATATATTTTAATACTGGCAGTGAAAGAAATTAACTTTATAAAGAACATTTTTCTGTAAAAACAATTTATCCTGAACTTCAATTGTTAACCACAATTTTAAAGGTCACTCTAGGAAATAACAGATTGCCAAATTTTTAAATGCAAAAATAAACACGAAAAGAGATTAAAGTGCTCTAGGTGCATGAAAAAAAAAACAACATCAAAAAAGAAATATAATAGGCCAATAAAGTAATTAAAAATGGTGCACTATATGTGCAATATATGTTGTTACGAAGAATTTCCAGTGGTGGTTCTCAAATTTTACAGGGTCTAACAGTCACTTGGAGAATCAGTTCAAAACCTTGATTCTCAAATTCAACCCTACAGGATCAGAGTCTCTTCATTTTAAAGAGACTGTAGCAGAGTTTTATGCAGAGGTTCAGTGATTATAGGTAAATGACTCAAAAAACTCATGTTGCCTGGCCACAGACATCAGAGGAACAGGGGGCCTGTTTTCTCCAACAGGAAGTGCTGCACCTGAACTCAGCTTTCTGCTTATCTCTTAGGCCTCTTTGGCCATCAGTTTAAATCTAACTTCTCAGAAGCCTGCCAGACAACTTGTCATTAGTTTTCAGATGACAGGCTGCACAGGTAATATCTACCCAGGACTATGTGTTGGCAAATCAGTTAGAGTTTATAACCTGCACCCCCAGTTGTTTCTCTATAAGGTAAAGTGGCAGAGTTGCAGGTATATTCCCAGGTAAGGCAAACCTAGTTCATGCCTAGCATCTTAACACTGGTCCTGCTATGCCTCTTGATGGGAAAATGAGAAGACAGAATATTGTCTACCTCTTCTGTTTAGCACCTAGCATGTAGGTTGCTCCCCCCCCAAAAAATTCCTGAGCCCCCCACAAAAAAGAAAATGTGGCTTATATATACTATGGAATGCTATTTTTTACTCATAAAAAAGAATGAAATCATGCATTTTGCAGCAACTTGAATGGAACTGGAGGCCATCATCCTAAGTGAAATATCTCAGGAATGGAAAAACAAATAACACATGTTCTCACTTATAAGAAAGAGCTAAGCTATGGATGTACATGGTCATACATAATGCTATAATGGACATTGGAGATTCAGAAGGGGGGAAAGTGAGAGGAGGATGAGTGATGAAATATTATCCATTGGGTACAATGTACACTATTTGGGTGATGGGTACATTAAAAGCGCAGACTTTACCACTATACAATTCATTGATGTAACAAAAAACATTTGTACCCCCTCAATCTATTGACTTTTCTTAAAAAAATTAAATTTAAGAAGTTTTAAAAAGAGTAAAACATTTAAAAAGAGACATCTAAAACCTCAGATGAAAAGCACAAATGGCTGGTATTTCAGTTATTTCATGTTTTAAACAGAGACAAAATAAAGGTAATAATTAAGAATCACATAAAATGGAAACAACTGATTACTAATCCAAAAATCCAGGTTAAGAATAGAGATTCCATTATATAGTCTTATTCTTTAAACAAAGAAAGTAAAAGAAACTTAAATTTAACCTAACAGTCAAGAGGAAAAGACAACAATATTAAGAATTTGCTTGAGTGAGGGAACAAGAGCCTCAATAATATTTTCTGCTAAGTTTTGGATTATCTTTGCTGAGGTAAAGTTTCCTAGGATTGTAAATCAGCCAGCTATAGGCTGGAATGTATCCAAGTGTCATATTAGACTCTGTGGAAATGATAAGGACAAATACATTTGCTTACATTTGATAGTAAACTAAAATATCCTAACACCACACACACATAATTAGATAAACCTTACTCAAATAAGCAGACACTTGGATAAATGGTCACAACTAAATGGCCCGATCTTCTATTGAGGTTAACTGTTGACCCATATGATTTTTTCAGAATGCCAAGTGAGGAAAGAGATTTATTCAGTGACTTTCCTTCAGTTTACTAAATGGTGCAAAATCACTAAATCAATTTGCATAATTAAGTTACATCTAAGTGTCTTTTATTTACACTAACATTTCTATGTAAGGATTTGAAACTGAAGTGGTGCAAGTAGAATAGAATGTCAGTAATATAATTCTTCTGTGAAATTTTGATGTTCTGATTAAGATGAAAATAAATTAAGGTAGCCACTATTTTCAATTATAATAATATAGGAAAGGGTTGCTAACTTTTCTTATAAAAAGGGGCTACTTTTCACTTTTTTGAAAGATAACCAGGAAATTTAGAAAAGATGGGTTATGAGAGGAGGACCTAGGGATCCACTGTAAAATCAAGGCATAGAGGAAAAGGAGTCCCCATTCCCAAATCCAAGTAAGCCAAGATATATGACATTGGCTCCAAGATTAGCTGAGGACAAATTTTAGATATATTTACCAGGAACTTTGATTTATCGTATGGCAAGGATTTTTAACTTCCTTTATACTTGATTTCTTTTAGGGTTATAAACCTAGAGTCACTAGAACAATTTTGGTAAATGATTTTTTTAACTTGACAATAAGGTGCAAGGACAAAGTTATTCACTCTTTTTTATTTTTTTGCATATGAGACGCCTAAATCCAGTACCACCTGGGAAGAATGTTATCTAGAGTATAATGAAAATGACATAGTATTTAGAGAGTGATGGAAGTATTTCAAGTAAATATTTTAAGAACTAAAAGCTTATCTTTAGCCCTAAAGAAATGACATACCCACATTCCAAGCCATCATAATTTTAATCAACTATGACTTAAAACTGTATTCACTCACTCAAGCATTCATTAATTACACAGTTATACATGGTTTATTAATTTCAAGTGATCTTGCATTTGTCTACGAAGTATCAGTATTAATCCTTTCTCACTATAGGTATGCTTTCAGTTAGGAAAACACAGCTTAGATGAATTAAGAAGTAATAACAAAAGAAGCCTTTCTGTCACAACATGATTCATCAAAGGTTTCCTAATAATTGGAATTTTTTCCATTGTATTTTAGTGTTTTACTAATAAGGGTAGAGAGACAGAGCTAAACTACCAGGAGGATATTACCAACTATAGATAAACCAAAACTGAAAGTAAGAGTTCTCTAAAATTAGAAAGTAAGAAAAGGGATAAATCAATTTACATTTCATTTATCAGGCATACACCTACTTTACAAAACCATAGTACAACCAAATACTGGAGTCCAAATTACTCCACAACGATTGCATAAAACTAAATGAGGAAGAAAGTGCTTTTAAACTGCAGAGTATAGAAATGTAAGGTATCATTATATTAATAATAAAGGAAGTAAAAATTATTGGGTGACTACTCTCTACCAGGTACTGGTCACCCATAATTACCATGGTAATTATGGTAGAGGTTTTATATATATTAAGTCATTTAATATAAACAGAATCCTTATTAAGCAGATATTAATAAGTCTACTTTATAGGAGAGCCCTTGAGATTCAGAAAGATTAGGGGACTCGTTCAAAGTTACAAATTATAGCAAAATAATTAACAGAGCCAATATTAGAATCTAAGTATGTTTGAACTTGCCTATAAATTATTCTAATGAATCCTAACTTCTCCTTTGTATTTAGTTCCTTAATATAGCATTATTTGACTACATTTTCTTAAAAAGCTGAATTAATGTATCATTCAGGTGTTTAATTATATGTCCTACATTTCACTATAAGCTTCCTCAAGGTAGACATTATTTATCCAATTGATCTATCCATTACTATACTGGAAAACAAGAAGGGAACTTCTCAGTGGACCAGAATCTATGAGGTCCCTGAAAGAAAGCAAACAAGATCAAATTGAAGAAGGAACACACGGTCCAAATGCTATAAACCAGCAAGAAAAAAAGTCTTGCTGTCTAAAACAAAAATGAAAAAATAACATGAATAGCCAATATGCATGCAAGGAATATCCAAAAGGAAAATAAACAAGGAAATATTCAATATTATTATTAATCAGAAATATACCACTTTAAAAATTTGATAAAATTTTATGCCCACTGGACTGCCAAAAATATAAGTCAGGCAATATAAACAATGATGAAGAAACAATGGAGGTGGAGGAGGGGAGGCAAGATGGTTGACTACAGACGTCAGTCACCAGGTTGTCTCAGAAAGAAGATGTTTTAGGTGAGCAAAAACACAGCCCAAGTGTAATTCTGAGGGAAGGGTGCCAGAATCTACCAGTGATCCCAAGAGAAGAGGCTGTGGAGCAGAACAAGAAGGAGCAAGATTTTGGCAAAGATTGATCTCAAGGAATATGGAGCCTCATGGAAAGTGCAGGAGGGGGTGATTGTTTTTCCTCTTCTCATATCTCTGGCAGACTGCAGACTCCTGAACTGATGGACAGCCCCTCTACCCTCATGAGCCCAAACACTGCTTGGGAGCTTCTTGAGAACAGAGCACTTGGCTGCAAGCACCCTTGGCATTGCTCCCCATCACCACAGACCTGAGCCGATGAGGTGGATGCCATACAGCTTTTCCACCCACTGAATGCCTTTGTCCTGCCCAGAGAGCTTCAGCCCTTCAGTTGTCTTGGCCCTGGACCCCACACAAACATTGCTCAACATCTGCCCAGACTGTGGTGGCCACAGGCAGCTGGTAGGTCCCAGAGGAACTGTGTGATCCCAGAGCCTGGACATTCAGGGTAGGCTGACTTCAGGCGAAAGGAGAGTGCAGCATGCTGGGGGGGGGGGGCGCGGTCCCTTGGGACACAAGGACAAGGGTTCCAGCTCTCCTTAATTCTGACTTCTCCTCCTCCTCCCCTGCGCATAGCTGCTAATGCAGCTGTGGCAGTTTTCATGCATGTAGGCACAGGTGCCCCGAGGAACAATTGATCCAGGGCTCTCAGGAGTGGCTGTTTCTCCTTTGTCAGTGCACCCACCACACCCAGGTTTCAATGCAGAGTGAGTGCAGGTCTTAAAGACCTGCAATGGACCAAGGGATACTCAGCCCATGAGCTTATTGCCTGCCAGTCCTCCCCAGTGCTGCCTGCCTGGCTGCTCCAGCAGAGCAGGGCATAGCCTAAAGAGGAGAGAGATTA
This sequence comes from Propithecus perrieri, assembly GCA_963574695.1. NCBI lineage: Eukaryota > Metazoa > Chordata > Mammalia > Primates > Indriidae > Propithecus > Propithecus perrieri. Next base: position 41,954 of record CAUYRB010068682.1, read on the forward strand.
ACACATTGACTGCCATACTAGAAAAAAATAATTTCCCTGGGGCCGAAGTGTTTTATTAAAAGAAATGATCCTTTCTAATTTGTTATTTTTTATTGTTTTCTGTGTGTGAGTTATATGCAACACAATCCACGCTTTCAGAATTAAATTGTCAATATTAATTGTAACAATCAGAACATCAACAAGATTTTCAAAAACTAGCTGTAGGGTTTTGCTTCACGTGGCCCCTAGTTCAAAACTAGCCTGAGTTAAATACAACTCACATGGCAGTTGATGTGTTAAACTTCTTGAGCACTCCACAGGCAACTCAAGACTAGCACACCTCTCCCTGTCATAGTCAGGGATTGAACTTCAGGGATCAGAGAACAGGCCCACAGGCCAGATCCTGTACTCCAGGACTTGATCATGTCATCCAGGGGCACAAATAAGAGATCTGTGAACTGATCTTGAGAGATGAGGGAGCCCACATGGGCAGAACTAAAAGGTGAGGGCAGGGTGGGCCCCAGTTGCAGCGCACTCCTGGAGTACCTCTCCTCACAGGAAAGGTGCACCTTCAGTCTGGGGTGGAGTGCTGGGCAGAGAGGCTCTCAGTGCATGGGAGCATTGCTGGTGATCTTGGCTGGTTTTGGCTGCTGCTAGATCCCAGAGGAGATCCACGGAGCAAGGGAAGAGGCAGAAAAGTGAAACCCACTGCCACTTTCTGGACTTTAAAAGACTGCCCCTTCCCCTGAACAGACTTTTTCGCATGGTGAGGTTGCCTCAGCTCCTCCTGGTAGCTTTCCCCAGTGGCCCCAGAAGCTGACCCTTGAGCCCTGCTAAGAAAGCACCTGTGCCTGCCTTTGTGGAGCCTGAATGCAGGCCTGTCCAACCCAGTCCAACCCAGTCTCACCCCGCAATCAACCTCAGCTATGGTGGAGCACAAGAAGTGGTCCCCAGAAAGCTCTGGGGCTGTGCCCATGGCCTGGAACATCTAAGTGTTTCTCCTGATTGACTAGGGCTAGACACAGATCCCAAAAAACGCCATTGCAGCTGGCTCTCTCCTGCAAGTGCCACCTACTGGCAGGGAGATCAACTTCTATTAATACATCCCATTATAGCATTTACAAATTCAATTGTACAGTGCTCAGCTGACACGTACCTACAAGCACCACCTACTGACTTAGAGATTAAACTGGGAATCCCACTATAATTCATACTGTTAAAAAGTCCACAGGGCTAGGAAAAGAGAAAATATTACAAAGACCTCCATCTCCCCTTCTCAATAAGAGACACGGAGCATATTACTGCTACAGCCTATAAATAAGTAGCAATTGAGAAAATCACCATACTAAGGCTATCTATAACCAAGATATTCATTCGAAGCCTAGGCACCTCTCAAATGACCCACAAAGTCAAAGGTCCTTACCCAACATATGCTGCAGTTACACCCTTAAGAGGGAGGGGAAAAAGAGAAAAAAGTCTCATCTAAACAAAATAAAATTCAAAAACAAGAAGTGACAGCTGCTCCAGATGTGAGGAATCAGGACATAAACTTGAGAAGTATAAAAAATCAAAGTGAAAGGACACCTTCAAAGGCTCACACCAGCTCTCTAGTAATGAATCCTAACCAAAATGAAAACACTGCAACCACAAATAAGAATTCTAAATGTTGATTGTAGGCAAGCTCAATGATAGCCAAGAGAAAATGGAAACCAATTCAAAAAAAGCAGAAAATTAATCCAGGAAATGATAGAAAAATTTACTAAAGAGACAGATATATTTAAAAAAACAAATAGAATGTCTGGAAATAAGGAATTCATTTAGGGAAATACAAAACACAGTGGAACATTTGAAAAATAGACTAGATCAAGCAGAATAAAGAATTTCAGAGCTTGAAGACAAGGTTTTCAAATTAACCCAGTCAAAATTGAAGAAAAAAGAAATCAAGAAGAATGAATAATCTCTACAAGAAATACAAGAGTATGTAAAGCAAACAAATGTAAGAATAATAGCTAGCACTAAGGGAGAAAGAAAAGCAAAAAGAATGAAAAATGTACATGTGGGTTATTGTGAAAGGTGTTGCGTCTTTGATTTGATTTTCGGCTTGACTGTTATTAGCATATATGAATGCCACTGATTTGTGTGCATTAATTTTGGATTCTGAGACTTTACTGAATTCGTTTATCAATTCTAGGAGTCTCTTGGATGAATCCTTGGGGTTTTCTAGATATAATATCATATCATCAGCAAAGAGCAAGAGTTTGATCTCATCTGCCCCCATTTGGACACCCTTAATACCCCTCTCTTGCCTAATTGCTGTGGCAAGGATTTCAAGCACTATGTTGAATTGAAGTGGAGATAAAGGGCAACCTTGTCTGGTTCCAGTTCTAAGTGGGAATGATTTCAATTTTTCCCCATTCGATATGATATTGGCAATGGGTTTGTCATAAATGGACTTGATAATTTTAAGGAATGAACCGTCTATGTCTATTTTGATGAGAGTTTTTATCATAAAGGTGTGTTGGACTTTGTCAAATGCTTTTTCTGCATCTATTGAGAGACTCATATGGTCTTTGTTCTTGCTTTTATTTATGTGGTGAACTGCATTTATAGATTTGCGTATGTTAAACCAGCCTTGCATCCCTGGAATAAAGCCCACCTGGTCATGGTGAATTATTTTTTTGATGTGCTGCTGAATTCTGTTTCCTAAAATTTTGTTGAGGATTTTTGCATCTATATTCATGAGGGATATTGGTCTGTAGTTTTCTTTTTTTGTTGTCTCCTTTCCTGGCTTTGGTATCAAGGTGATATTGGCTTCGTAGAATGAGTTAGGAAGGATGCCATCTTT
>CAUYRB010068683.1:0-15738 GCA_963574695.1 Propithecus perrieri
GAAGTCAGGGTTGCAGTGACACAAGGCCATGGGACATAGTTGCCCCCACAGATCTCTGGCGCCTGAAGGCAGATTACAATTTTCAAAGCAAGCTGCAAGCTGGGTTACAGAAGCAGATGGCAGTCATTAGACAAAAGACCATTCTTTCAGCCTAGTAACACTTTAACTATGTAGCTATGATTTAGCCAGCCCCTGGCGTATTGCTTATTTCATTTATTAACCCCTTATTGTAAAGCTCTCAGCTCACCACAATATTAATAATACTCAGAGGCTGTTTGTGCCAAAACAGTTTATAATTTTACTTTCCAACAATCCAAAAAGTATTTTTATTACTCTGTCCCTAAAGTAGTCTGAACTGAGAGAGTAAGAAGAGGTGAGTGGCATCTTGGTGAATTTAAGGTCTGGTCATTATCTTTGAAAGTCCTTATTTTCTCAAATCAGTTCCACTTTCCACCTCTCCTGACTGCTTAGTGGCAAAATTATGGGCTTTGGAGTTAGTTGGACCAAGGTCCATCTCTAAGCTCTGCCTTTTGCTTGCTACATTGTTTAACTATTTTGGAATCTCAGAAAGTCCTATGATCCTAAAGTTTCAAAGTATCAGTGTGGTGGTGCAGTAGCTCTGAAGTCAAGAGACTGAAATTCTAGTACCTGATTCATGCCTTAAAGATCCCTGTGAACTTCAGTGTCTTCATTTATCAAAGAAGATTGGGTTTGATATGCCGTGAAGCAGCCACTAGAAGTGCACCACTCAGATTTTCCATCAGGAGAAAACTCACCATTCGGCTGAAAAGAGTACAGTTCTTCCCATCTGCCTTAGCTTTTGATCTGAGGCCAGCAAATCACCAGCAGCCCCAGACAGGGACTGAGCATGGTGGGGGTACTAGAGCCTGCCATTTCTATTTCTAAAGGAGAACACGGTTTCCCTTTTAATAGGCAGTGTTTGCTCCAGAGCTTCCTGTTAGATTGTCTAAGACTTTGTCAGAGCGGCATCATGGTCTCTCCCTGCCCAGTGCTGTTCCTCTTCCTTCCTTTCATAGATGTCAGATCCGAAGTGTAGTTTGAAGGTTTCTCTGCCCATTCTGCCTTCTACCCCCCTTCATCTGTCACTGGCATTATTCCCCTGATCTCCCCAATAAGCCCCTTGCACTCCTAACTCCATTTCAAAGTCTGCTTCCTCATAGACCCAAACAACACGTCAACATATACTGTAAGGTCTATTGCAGATCAATAATCTTTTAATAAATGAGACACTGTTAGAGTGATTCTGCTTTCTCTAACCTTCACGTTTGGCATTTTGGCAATAGATTTGGAGAGGATGAGTGAGATTTTTAAGAAGATCACACTCTCAGTTTGCGTGGAACAGAGCCAGTTGACACCTGTTTTTTTATGCCTTTTGACCTAATATTTGCTACTATAAAAATTGTTTTGGAAACCATACATTATATGATCTCCCTCATGATACTGGATAACATCTACAATTGCTTCAATTTCTAAAGTTTAAAATACTCCCACGTATTTCCAAAATATCTTAACATATTCATCAATGTGTTGATGTTCCCATTCGTTCATGTATTCATTTGATTCTGGAAATATTTATTAAGTTTAATTTAGCACAGTATTATATGCTCAGGACTTTGATAAAAGACAGTAAATACTTGGGTGACATTTTAGGTCAAGTTGTATTTTGGTGGCTAAAAGATTAATTTGAAAGATCAATTTTTACTTGATTTTCTCGTTCACAAAGAACATTCATAATGGCTAGTCTACCATGACACATACTTCCTCCAGTGGGGATGACATGCTTCCCTCGGGAAAATCTCTCTGGGCAGCTGCAGCTGCAGTGCAGGTTGCTGACTTCAGCTAGATTATATTTGACAGATTGAAAACTCACAGGTGCCTGAAGTATACCAGAAAACATTTGTCTTTCTGAGTAGAATTGGAAGGATTCTAGTTGGCTGTGCTGGTTTTTTTCACCGATATATGTTTTAATAGAGCACTTCTGTACTAAAAAGTTAATGTTACCAGGATATGTTCTGTTATGTATTAAAGCATTATAGATTTTTCATTTTACTCTTAATTTTTAATGCAAGTGCATTACGTAGAATATTTGCTTCTTTTAACAAGGCAAGACACTCTGAAATTGCCTGTTTCTCGATGTTGAAAAAACCTGCTCGTGTCTACTTCTCCACACTTCCCCATTTGCCCTTGCCATGGCAAAGTCTAATAAGCAAGGTTAAAATGGGTTATGACAGGGAACGCTCATTTTAAACATGATGGCACAATTGTTTTTGAAGTCAGTGTCCACTTAGCCATCTGAGAGCTAGGCTAGATTCTATTTCAGGTGGAAAAAGGTGAAAAAAATAATACATGTCAAGAGACAAATAACCTGAAGATTGGTCACTTCAAAGACTACATCTCTGATTATTCCCTACATTTAAATGCTCTCTTTAAACTAACATAGTTGCATACACAATTTTATTTTGCTCTTGTTTCTGCCACTTACTGGCCTCAGAGAGCTCTGCATTTCTCCTTAGGGCACAAAACCCAAAATTATTGGTGTTTATCGTGTAATAGGGAGACATTTTAAAAGATTTCTAACATCGAGAGGTACCAAGGTTGGTTATAGTTTATATCTTTCATACAGTTGCCTTAATAAATAGAACTTTGATTATAGAACAAAAGCAAATTGCTCCACAGAATATGAGGTACAAATAACATTTAATTATTTTCCTCACGTTTAATTATTTTCCTCAAGTTCACTAAAGTCAGCTTCCATCTGCATTTGTAAGGTCAATGGCACCCATTTTGGGGGATATCCCTTCACATCCCCTATAAAATCATGGTTCAATCATGTTTGAAACCATTAAAATCATGGTTTCAATCAGTAAAACAGAAATCATTCTAGATAACTCTAGCTGAAAAAGATTCAATGCAGGGAAAAAGAGGCTTCCACAACATTTGTAGGGCTGCTAGCATCAGGCAAACAGAAATTGCAGGGATCAGAGGGGGTGGTCACTGATGACCTCAGCCGTCCGCAGGATCCACGTGGGAGACTTTTGGAGGATGCTTAGCAGTTGTCAAAGCCCTGCCTGCTCCAGCGCAGCTCCTGCCTGCAACTTCTGGAGGAGAATAATGGCTTTCCCTTTCATTACATTTTCCAAATCTCACACAAGTCCCTTTCTGTAGTGTCATCTGAGCTGGAGAACCTCTGGCAAGAGGATCCTGAAAATATTTCTAGCCTTTCTGGCCCCGGGCGCATATAGAAGGGTAGGAATGATACAGAATCAGTCTATGCATAGACAACATCTGGCACAATATTACAAACCTGAGGGGCAAAAATAGCCCCAAGAAGATAGTCTCCCATATTTCTAATTCTCATCATGGTAGACTATGGTTTCTTAGTCTATGACTGCTTTCATTGCTATTACGTTATCGCCACCTCTTGTAGCTGCAGAAAGTCTCCCCCATTTACACACCAATTTTCCCCAGGCTTGGAAACTCTGGCTCAGCTCCCTTTCCAGGTGAGCAAGATCATTGCAATGAAGACACACCTTTCTAAATTCTCTCCCTGCTAATCTTGGAAATTGGCCCATCTTGCAGGATCCCTGAGCTGTGGAGCTATGCCCCACCCTTAGTAATATAGTCTCCATCATTGCCTGCTGCACCAGAAGGCGCTCAGGTCGCACTCCATCCCTACCCTTCAGTACTGCAAACACTCCATTGTTTTCCCTATACCCCAATCTTGGGGTTACATCTAATACAGATTTTTAAAAAAATTTTAAAGCACAAAGATTTGTTCTGACTGCTTTTTTAGACAATAAAGCTTAATTGTATCCACGGGCCTCTAAGCCTTCTCAACACAAAATTCTGTTTTAAGGTAGACTTCTGCTGCCACCCACATGAAAAACCTCTTCTTCAGAGCCTTGGAACTCAAAAGCTGATTAGTCTCCAGTAGAGGAAAGGAGACCCCAGACCTTAGGAAGATAAAAGCCTGGCTGGCCTCCTGGTGGGGTAAAAAGCAGTTTTCATTCCTTCGCAATGAATCTCCAGCAGCAGGAATACAATGCTGCTTCTCTGTAGGTCACCCCTTCACATTACATTGGCAATAAATCAACCAGCCACGCTTGCTAGAGGATTGTCTTTTCCTGTAGATGCTAAAAAAAAACCACTCGTCTAAGAAAGTCACCGTGGATTGTGGGCCCTGTCTGTCCTCATGGAACTAAACGACCATTAAAGGAGGATGGATTCTTGCTCTATGCTCACCTCATCAGAAAGAAATGAAAGTACAGCAATCTCCATATGTGAATACAAGAGGAGAAACAGGGATGCCATTGGATGTAGGTGGGGGTTAGACATTCTGGGCTACCTAACTGATTGCTCATTCTAGGTTTGGGGGATGTACTCTTAGAATTCCTGCAGATGAGGTGTGGTTGTGGCTCGAGGTAAGGGCTGGAGAGAAAAGGAGGGAGGGGGACAATGAGAGAGCAAGTAAGCACATGAAGAAGTGTAGGGAATTTCACCCCAAAATATCACTTCCTGGTATAATGAGTATTTTGAATTAAAAACCCTTATATATCAGGAGGCTTTGGAAGAGACTTTTCCTTATCTATGTAAAGACAGAGGGGGCCTACTAAGGAGAAAAATCGTCCTTGTTCCCCTCTCTGTTATCTCATCATCTATTACGGGGAAAGAAGACCAAGGATGTAGCCACACCTGAGGAGATAACACTGCCTTTTACAAGATAACGCTGTCTCCAAGGATCATTTAAATTATGAGAAACCTATTTGCAAGTTAAATTCTGTTCCCCCCATCTAATCACTCTCTCTGGTAATCATTTATTGCCCCTCAAGAGAATTCTTCTCTCCCCCTCTACCACTTTCATAATCTGTTTTACCAAGATTGAAGCCCCATTCTTTCTACAACCTCAAGAGGGTATAAAGCTTCTGGACCCCACTGGGATATTAGGCAATCACTCTGTGATTCTCCTGGTATGCATGACAAATAAATTGGTAAGTCCTTTTCTTATTAATCTGCATTATTGTGAATTGATTTTGCAGGGAAACTTTAAGGGGCCTGAGGGCCTTGGTCCCTACACAAACAAGAAGGAGTTGATGGGTATGGAAAACAATACCCTTAGGGTAACTGAGTAAGATGCTGAGGAGCATCCAGGCATGAAAAATTAGAATCCTGAAAGTCATATATTAGTACCTGACCAAAACTGTCATACTACCTCCAGCAGGGTGAGACAAATAAAAAGAATATAGAATTTAAAACTAGATTAGTTTATAGGCGTGGCCAGGTGCAATCCCCGAGACCAAGCCCAGACTTGAAGCTAGGCAGTGGGCTTCAAAGGGTCTAATTTGAACCTTTGGGGGTGTCCAGATGGATGAAATAAAAACTATAGTGAAGAATCACAGAACAGGGCATATGTAGAAATCTGCAGAAGGAGGTAATCCCTAACCAGAAAATCCATTATTAGAAAATAGGACTCCAGTCCCTTGGCTGGGGTTCAGAATAAGATTATAATCTTTGGGAAGATGAGGCAGATATAACCAAGATGGAAAGTCATGCCTAGAGGGTTATGGTATAGGAAAGATTATTGGTTCAGAAACTCATAACATAATTTATATAATGCTGGAAGTGTGTAAGATATCCTGAAAATAAAGAAGAATTTCAGTTATGATAAACAGAAATAAAGCCAAGATTAAACTAATAGAACTGATAATAATAATGTTAGCTTTCATTTGTAGACATATTACCAGGTTTCTGTCACTCTGCTATATCTTTTTAATATTTTTGTCTTTTAATGATTACAGTTACTAATGAGGCAGGTATTATTGTTTAATTTAGCAGACAAAAAGACTGAACCCCAGAAATTAAATTACCAAAATCACTTAGCTAGTAAAGGATAGTGCAATGAACTGAACTCAGGGATCTTTGATTTTAATTATAATTCACTGGTAAACATAGAATTGAACTTGATTTCCTTCAATCCTTACAGTGTCCGAGGGTATTTTGCAAAGATGGCCACAACATTATCTCCCATTCCACATGGTTTCCTGCAATGTGACTTTGCCACTCTTCCACAAAGGGTGCAGTCTATTTCTCCACTCCCTCGGAACTGGCATAGAATGTGGCAGAGGCGATATTGTCTCAGTTATAGATTTAGCTCCTAACTAGCCTAGCAGTTTTCACTTACGGTCTCTCAGAATGCATGCTCTTGGGATGCTCCATCTCAGAGTATATCCACTATGTTATGAGAAACCTAAGGCATATGGTGGGTAAAGCCATATGTAGCTGCTACAATTGACTGTTCTGGCTGAGTTTGCTGCTGTCAATCAGCGTCAACTGCAATTGAGCGGGCTGTCTTGGGCGTCTAGACCAGATGAACCTTTAGATGACTCCAGCCTCAGCCAACATATGACTGCAACCACATGAAAACTGCTTATCTGAGCCCAGAACCAGGAGAATGAATAACACATTTCTCTTTCAAACCACTAAGGTTTGGGATGGTTTGTTATACAGCAAAAGATAACTGGAATACTGCCCAAGGTCAAATGTGGTCCTAGCTATTGGGCTGAGGCTGAGCCTGAACATGAGGGTTAAGTAGGTCTAGGTATGGCGGGAGAATGAAGACAGAAAATTAGCTATACAACATTAGTTACTCTTAAGGTTGAGGTAGAGAATGAGTAAGACGATTGTGCAACATGGGGTTTTGCACCCGTTAGCTCAGCTTTATTAGTTGTGTTTATTTTATATGCTATGTAAAAAAATTACTATGAACTTAGTGACTTACAACAACATACATTTATTATCTCACAGGTATCATGAGTCAGGAGTCTGGGCACACCTCAACTGGATTCTCTACTCAGAGTCTCACAAGGCTGGAATCAAGGTGTCAAAGAGCTCAGGGTCCTCTTCCTACCTGGCATGGTCGTTGGCAGAATGGACTTCCCTGTTGTAGTACTGTAACCCTCAGCTTCTAGAGGCTGCTTGCAGTTCCCTGCCACATGGCTCTCTCCACAGGCAGTTTACATCATAGAAGCTTCAAGGCCCAGAGGAGAGTTTCTCCACTGCATGCCAGCAAGATAGACCTAGGTAGACGACATAATCATGGAGGTGACATCGCATCACCTTTGCCACCCCCTATGTGTAAGAAGCAAGTTAAAATTTCTGCCCACTCTCAAGGAGAGGAGGTTAGAAAGGGTATGAACATTGGGTCACCGTAGAGTCTATACCCCACAGTTTCTATTCCTTTATTTAGTATTTACTATCCATCCATTTATTCATTCTCTAAGCAAGCTCTGTAAGAGCAGGAACTTTGTTTTGTTCACTGTTGAATCCCTAAAACTTAAAATAGTGCCTAGACATAGCTGGAACTCAACAAATATTTGTTGAATGAATGAACAAACAAACATTGCACGCCTACCATGTGTACAAGATAGTGCCAATTACATAAGAGGCACCAAAAATTCCTCCCTAAATAGTTTCAGCTGCAACAGAAAGCGTTTACCGGGAAAGTACAAAAACTTGAACCTGAGAATGAACAGTTTGAAGCAGAAATTATGACATTTTAAAATTAAACTCAATCTGGAGCAGCTTAAAGGAGGCATCAGAAATTTCTACAAATCCCATAGAAAGCACATATTAAAACTGAGGCAGCTGGGGTTAGTGTTTGAGCCAAGACAAGTACTTGGAAAATTAAAACTATCTCAAAAGAAAGATTTAAAACAAATCATTTCAAGAGCAGTGGCTTAATAACTCACCTTTCTCAGAGGCTGAGAGTTGTAAGGAGACCATTAATTTGGGCAGTATTAAGAAGTGCTTTACCCGAGAGCTGATGTGGTATGCTAGTTTTAATTGTTCTAATACATAAGCTACCTTCTTGCAGATGAAGCCCGACAGGTTCTGGATCATGTTGAGCTGTTTTCTAGAGTCATCCATGAGGTTGCAGGTGTAAATATTGTTCCAGTGAGAGAACACTGAAAAAAGACTGATTTCTAGATGTTGAGCCCTGTTGAAAAGAACATAGGAAGGTGCAACATACGAGCAAATTGGAGCAAAATCAACAGTAGCTAAGAGGAAAAACATTTCTGAGAAATAGGAGAGTGTGCAAACACAGAAAAAATCTAGCCTCAAAAACTAGTCTTGGCAAGTGAGAAGTGAGAATGTGAGTGGCAGTGACAGTGTAGTTCAACCAGAAATAAAAGGGAAAACCAATCACAATATGTGGGGAAATGAGTTGGTTCCCTTCTGCTTCCAGTCTTATTTTGTGATGGCAGGGATCATGCTCAAATTGTCAGAATACCCACAGAGAAAACATCTAGAGCAGCAACAATAGGACTAGGGGCACTACAGCAATTCTCTGCTTATATAAAGAAAAGCATGAAGCCAATTTCAAAGTGCGAATTCAACCTGAACTTTGGTTTTCAGCTAACTGCCTAGCTTCCACCGCCCCTTGCCATTGGTGAGAAAGAGCTGGGGACAGCTGCTGCAAAGAGCAGTGCAAGAACTCTGAGGTGGTGATGGTGGAGGGGTGAAAATAATTTCACAATGAACTTCACATACATTGCTAAAGCACAGTGAGCACTACCTGTGCACTATGCTGTACCAGCCACACACAGCCTCTATCTGGCAGAAAAATGCAGAAACTGGGAAAAGTTTGGAAGCCAAGAGGGCACACACAGCTGTACAACACCTGGGTGCCAAAGCCTTGTGCATTGCGCTTACCTTTTAAATGATTATAGATTGAGAGTAATTGGTATTTCTGAAAAATGTAATATGTTTGCAACTTTGAAATGTCAAATATTAAAGTAGTGGTTCAGGTAAAAGTGATATTTGGTAACTTTGGAATCACTGAGAGAAAAAAAACCAGACCATTGAAGGTGTTTTTGTCACATAGACACTAGAACAGTGATTCTTTTACTTGCCTGCATGTCAAATCTGGCAAAGAAATGATTAAGTTACAGATTCTTGGGCTCTACCTCTTGGAGATGCTGCACTGACAAATGTGAGATCCAGAATCTATTTTTCAAACCCCAAGTGATTTTGATGGGAAGTCAGTTTTGAGAATTCTTAAACTAGGTGACTTGAAGGAGGCCTATGGCCTATATAAATAAATGACTGAAAGACGGATGTTTAAGAAACTCAAAATGTTTATTATACTTTAGAGTAATATAGTACTTTGGCCCCAGATGACAGAAAGTAGGTGAATTGAAGGTCTTAGAAGGCAGATTCTGGTTCAACACAGGGAGGAACCCTGTCACAATTACAATTGAGAAGAGCAGTGAAAAACCAAATACAATGATCAATGGAGTGATAAGTGGGGGGACCAGATCGTTAGAACATGCATAGACATATCCAGTTGAATTGTGGCTTCTGGTGGTGGTGAGTATCTTCTTGTCACTGGGTGTGTTCCAGAGCAATGACAACAGTTTTATCAACAGAGAATGTACTCTTTAACCCACTCAACCTGCATTCTACCTCTACCGTTCTGCTAACCCTGCCTTTACTATGTCACTAATACCCTCCATACTGGCAAACAAACAAGCAAAAAATACTTTTTAGTGATGTTAATAGCTAACTTAGTGGTTAGCTTAGTAGTTTACCAGGTGCTGTTTTGGCACTACATTTGATTTTTCTATTATAAATACCTTATTTAAATAAGAATTCAAACTAGAGGGTACAATCTCTTAAGGGGTTCATAATTTAAAAAGCTAAAATTACATCATGTGACTACATTAGAAAAAACAATGCTATTAATGAAACTGCTTGGCTTTGACAGTATACATTTCTGCATAGTCTTTTTGGTATCTGCACAAAGAAGTATCTTCTCGCTTTGTTCCAATCATTAACTATATTCATAAGTAAGTTGCTTTCTATTGCAGTGTACCCATAGTATGAAATAACAAGACTAGCCACATAGCCAAAGTTTGCTCTAAGCATATAGGAGATGGACCATATTTATTAGCACAGTGACCTTGGAAATGTTACATATCCCTTAGGAGTCAGTTTCCTTATCTGCCATGATCTTTCCCAATCCTGTGGAACAGAAAGTACCCCAAGTCATATTCCTACAAAACTTGAAATTGTAGTGATCTAGAGACTATTCTCCCAAATGGATGTATCTCTGTTTCTACTGAAAATTTGTTCATGCTTTGAGGTTTGGTTCTAACAAATATAAACAAAGTACAATAGTAAAAGTAGACAAAATAACTACAAATAAAAATGTTTCCAACATTGACTCTCTTAGTGGTGCTCCATATAGAACAAAAATTGCATGAAAGGAGAAAAAAGACATAAAAAAGTACACACAGCATTCCAAAAATCTGGTTACCTTGTGTGATTATGAACTTCTTTTAGAGGATTCATTTGCTTCTGCTACTAAATATAATACTGGATTGACAGTAGTTACAAAAACAGAACAGATGTACAACCATATCAAGTGTAGTTCCAATATCGAGAAGTTCTCCAAAAAGAATGATGGAATGAAGATGCTTAGGAAAATTAAAAATATGCATAGAAGATGGTTATACATTGTCTCTTGATACTGGTGTGGTGTCTTTCATTGTGTTTTCTTGGATGGATATCTAACTCTCCCACCTGCAGAAGGGAAAGGGACCTACTGCTTCCCACCATCAGGTACTACTGGCTGCCCTAACCCTCCTAAGTGTTGTATTTAATTGTTCCAAAAACCCTGTTGGATAAGTAATATTCTCATCTAATTTTACAAATGTGGAATCTGAAGCACTGTGAGGATAAATTATTTTCTCAAGATCACATGACTAATAAGGAGTAGAGTTGGTATACGATCCCAAGAAGCCAAATTCTAAAGTTAGGACTCATAAATAGTCCTTTACACACCTCTATTAACAGACCTCTAGGCAATATTTGGCATGACTGACATCTTCCTCTTTGAAATACTCTTCGTTTCTACGACACCACAATTTTGAGATCTTTATCATTCTTTGCCACTCATCCCTAGTTTCCTTTACTGGCTCCTCCTCCCCTAGCAAAACAATGGCTTTATTGTATCTCATATCATTATTTCACCCCCTTTGTAGGTATACTCACACTCTCCTATGGTTTTTCAATGCCACCTATGTACACAGGACTCTGGGATTTTGATCTCTAGTTCAGGCCACTTGTATAAGATTTTGTAAGTATATTTGAAATCCCTACATCAATGCCTCCTATGCAGCTCATAACTAAGCTGTTAAAACAGAATTCTTGATTTCTAGCCTCTCTTTCAGGAGCTGAGATGGGAAGAACTTCAGAGTCATCCTTAACATCATTTTCTCCCTCCACACCTACATCCAATCCATCTCTGAGCCTAGTCCATTCTGCCTCCACAGTATTTGGAATTTGTTCACCTCTTTCTAATCCACTGACACTAACTTGGCACAAGTCCATATCTAACTGGATGATGGCAAGACCACTTTATTAGCTCTTTGCTTATACTTTTTTTTCTCTTCTGACTGAGTAGATCTCCTTATAGAGAAGTTAGTTCTGGATGTTTTCTTTCCCTTTTTCCTGAATGTGTTCCTTCAGGATTGGGCTGGAAATACTTTTTTTCTCATAAATATCATTTTTTCTTATTGCATAGTATTCTTTCTTTTTCTTTTTTTTCTTTTTTTTTTTTTTTTTTGAGACAGAGTCTCACTGTTTTGCCTGGGCTAGAGTGCCCTGGCATCAGCCTAGCTCATAGCAACCTCAAACTCCTGGGCTCAAGCAATCCTACTGCCTCAGCCTCCCAAGTAGCTGGGACTACAGGCATGTGCCACCATGCCCGGCTAATTTTTTTCTATATATTTTTAGTTGTCCGATTCATTTCTTTCTATTTTTTTAGTAGAGACGGGGTCTCTCTCTTGCTCAGGCTGGTTTCGAACTCCTGAGCTCAAACGATCCGCCCACCTCGGCCTCCCAGAGAGCTAGGATTACAGGCGTGAGCCACCGCGCCCGGCCCCATAGTATTCCTTCTTGTCACTAAGTTATCCCTACTTTTAGAAAATGAATAGAATATTTTTTAAATTTTTATTTTTAATTATGGATTCATAATAGTTGTAGATATTTATGGGGTACATATGATGTTTTGATACAGGCATACAGTGTTCAATGATCTAATCAGGGTGATCGAGGTATCCAGCACCTCAAGCATTTATCATTTCTTTGTGTTAGGAACATTCCAATTACACTCTTTTGGCTATTTTAAAATATACAATAAATTGTTATTAACTATAGTCATCCTATTGTGCTACCAACTACTGGATTTTATTCATTCTAACTGCATTTTTGTACCCACTAACAATCTCCTCTTTATTACCTGCTCCCCAGTACCTTTACCATCCTCTGGTAACCAACATTCTACTCTCTATTTCCATAAATTCGATTTATTTTTTAGCTCCCATATATGAGTGAGAATATGCAATATTTAACAATATTGATTCTTCCAATCCATGAACATGAAATATCTTTTCATTTATTTGTATTCTCTTCAATTTCTTTCATCAATGTTTTATCATTTTCATTGTAGAGATCTTTCACTTCTTTGGTTAAGTTTATTCCTAGATATTTTATTCCATTTGTAGCTATTGTAAATGGGATTACTTTCTTAGTTTCTTTTTTGGGTTATTCACTGTTGGTGTTTAGAAATGTTACTGGTTGTTGTATGTTAATTTTACATCCTGCAACTTTACCAAATTTGTTTATCAGTTCTAACAGTTTTTTGGTAGAGTCTTTGGGTTTTTCTAAGTATAAGATCATACTGACTACAAACAAGGATAATCTGACTTCTTCCTTTACAATTTGGATGCCCTTTATTTCTTTCTCTTGTCTAATTGCTCCGGCTAGAACTTCTAGTACTATGTTAAATAAGCATGGTGAAAGTGAGCATCCTTGTCTAGTTCCACATCTTAGAATAAAGGCTTTCAGTTTTCCCCATTCAATATGATACTAGCTGTGTGTTTGTCATACATGGCTTTTATCGTGTTGAGTCATGTTCCTTCTATACCCAGTTTTTTGAGAGTTTTTATCAAGAAGCCACGTTGAATTTTATCAAATGCTTTTTTGGCACCTATTGAAATAATTACATGATTTTTTGTCTTTCATTCTGTTATGACGTATCTAATTTATTGATTTGTGTATATTGAACCACGTTTTTAACACTGGGATGAATTCCACTTGATCATGATGAATGGTCTTTTTAATGTGTTGTGAAATTCAATTTGCTAGTATTTTGTTGAGGATTTTTGCTTCTATTTTCATCAATGATATTTTCCTGTAGTTTTCTTTTTTTGTTGTGTCTTTGACTAATGTTTGTATCAGTGTAATGATAGCTTCACAGGATGAGTTTGGAAATATTTCCTCCTCCTTGATTTTTTGGAATTTTTAGGGTTGGTATTACTTCTTTAAATGTTTGGTAGAATTCAGCAGTGAAGCCATCAGGTCTTGGGCTTTTCTTTGATGGGATACTTTTTATTGCTGCTTCCATACTGTTACTTTTTATTGGTCTATTCAGGGTTTGGATTTCTTCATGAGTCAATCATGGTAGGTTTTATGTGTCTAGGACTTTATCCACTTCTCTTAAGTTTTCCAATTTATTGGCATACAGTTGTTCATAGTAGTCTTTAACGATCCTTTTAATTTCTGTGGTATCAGTTGTAATGTCTCCTTTTTCATCTCTGTTTTATTTATTTGAATATTCTCTCTTTTTTCTCAGTTGGTCCAGTTAAAGATTTGTTGATTTTGTTTATCTTTTCAAAAAACCAACTTTTCTTTTTTTTTTTTTTTTCGAGACAGAGTCTTGCTCTGTTGCCTAGGCTAGAGTGCCGTGGCGTCAGCCTAGCTCACAGCAACCTCAAACTCCTGGGCTCAAGTCATCCTTCTACCTCAGCCTCCCGAGTAGCTGGGACTACAGACATGCACCACCATGCTCGGCTAATTTTTTCTGTATATATATTTTTAGTTGTCCAGATAATTTCTTTCTATTTTTTGGTAGAGACAGGGTCTCGCTCTTGCTCAGGCTGATCTCGAACTCCTGACCTTGAGCAATCCACCCGCCTCGGCCTCCCAGAGTGAAAAAACCAACTTTTCATTTCATTGATCTTTGTATTCTTTTATTAGTCTAAATTTCATTTATTTCTGCTCTGGACTTTATTATTTCTTTTCTTCTACTAATGTTGTGTTTGGTTTGCTCTTGTTTTTCTGGTTATTTACAATTCATTTTTAGGCTGTTTATATGAAGTTTTGGAGGTCACCCCTAATCGGCCATCTTCCTCTCCGCCATTCTTTTTTAATACTTTTTAAATGTAGATGTTTATTGCTATTAATGTATTTTGCAGCAATTTCTTTCTTTTTTTTTTTTTTTTTTTAGACAGAGTCTCGCTCTGTTGCCCAGGCTAGAGTGAGTGCCGTGGTGTCAGCCTAGCTCACAGCAACCTCAAACTCCTGGGCTCAAGCGATCCTCCTGTCTCAGCCTCCTGGGTAGCTGGGACTACAGGCATGTGCCACCATGCCCGGCTAATTTTTTCTATATATATTTTTAGCTGTCCAATTAGTTTCTTTCTATTTTTGGTAGAGATGGGGTCTCGCTCTTGCTCAGGCTGGTCTCGAACTCCTGAGCTCAAACGATCCGCCCACCTCGGCCTCCCAGAGTGCTAGGATTATAGGCGTGAGCCACCGCGCCCGGCCTGAACTCTTCATCTTATACCTATAAGTTTTCTCCATCTTGGTAAATGACACTGATCTCCCCACCCATTTGTCCTAGCCAGAAACCTGGAAGTCACTTTAGATGCCCTTCCCTCTTGTCTTCTGCCTTGTCCTATTCCTATCCATTCTGCATCCTAAATAGATCTCCGACATGACCTTTCAAATATACCACCTCTTGGTTTGGTTCTTTAATATTCAAGGGACTTTTGTCTGGAGATAGGAACACTTACAACTATTTACACTTTAATGCTTAAATTTATTAAGCATACCTAATAAGTGTAATTTTGAAGGTTATTTTTTCTAACATTTACCAATAATTACAAACTAAGTTAAATTTCTGTAAATATTTTAAATTATACTTATTAATTTATTAGGACTGATTATTTTGAACATGTCACCTTATTTTTTTTCTTTTTTCTTTTCTCATGTCAAATGGGTAATGTGCTGACATTGTAACAAGGTTTGAGGGAGGCACATCTCACATAGAAGTGTGAAAACCCACTCATCACATTTATGAACTACAGAAGGATCTGAAACACTTTAAATGGTAGACAAAATATACAAATAACATTAATTATAAAATATATATTTAAACTTATGTTAAAACATTTTCATAATAGTTTTAATTTCTTCTCTGTTTGCTCTTTCACCTTTATAGGGTTTTCCTTTACTAGTACTTTCTTAGTGTTGTAGTAATCAGACCAAACCTTAAATTGGAAGAATATGATCAGAAAGGTCTTAGGACCTGGTTTCTTCTCCCAGGCTTTGCAAAACTTAAGCCATCAAAACATTTTACCCTTTTATTGTTAAACTCACTTGATTTTTAGAGTCCACATCTTTTCCATTGATTTCAATTTTTTATAACCTGACTTTTCCAGTAAAATGGTGCATCTTTGGCCGGGCGCGGTGGCTCACGCCTGTAATCCTAGCTCTCTGGGAGGCCGAGGCGGGCGGATTGTTTGAGCTCAGGAGTTCGAAACCAGCCTGAGCAAGAGCGAGACCCCGTCTCTACTAAAATTAGAAAGAAATTAA
>CAUYRB010068688.1:0-17807 GCA_963574695.1 Propithecus perrieri
AGTAGCTGGGACTACAGGCATGCGCCACCATGCCCGGCTAATTTTTTCTATATATTTTTAGTTGTCCGATTAATTTCTTTCTATTTTTAGTAGAGATGGGGTCTCGCTCTTGCTCAGGCTGGTCTCAAACTCCTGAGCTCAAACAATCCGCCCGCCTCGGCCTCCCAGAGAGCTAGGATTACAGGCGTGAGCCACCGCGCCCAGCCAAAAGACTATTCTTGATAGTGATTTTTTTAAAATTTCAACAAAGGAAACAAGAAGAGGATTATTGGGTTTGTAGTTATATTTCTCCATACTTTGAGCCAAAGTATTCAGGGAGGAAAGCTTGCTTTTATTTATGGACAACTTTATTGACTGGTTCTAATAAGAGGAGTGTAAAACGAGTGAATTACAGGTTCAGAGAGATAGGAAGTATGTGAAGGGCTGGCTGGGTGCAGTGGCCCACACCTGTAATCCCAGCACTTTGGGAGACCGAGGCACGAGGATTGCTTTAGGCCGGAAGTTTGAGAGCAGCCTGGGCAACACTGTGAGACAGTCCTACTGTGTATATATTGTGCATATGAAATATATATATAGTATACATAGATTGAGATACAGACATATAGGGTACTCAGTGTACATTACCACCTCTCAGTCCTTTTTTCTTAAAACCAAATCATTATTTCCTCCCCCAGGAATTTGCTTTATTCTAAATCTATGAATAATTTTTAGATCTCACCGTCAGGAAACTTCAAGCTCTTCGTGTCCTCCTTACGCTGAGGAATCTTGATTTACTTCCTTCTCTCAAAATCTGAGTACAGAAATATGATCATGTTACCGGATGGCAGCCACCCAAGCACAGCACTGTTGTTTGGAATGTGCCCCTCATTACCGTGAGGAGAGCTCGCCACTGCACCACGGCACCCTGGCTTCCACGCCCAAAGATTTCATCTGCAGCTCACCTAAACCGGATCTCTCTTCTTTAAAGCATCTGATTCCTAAGTATTTTCCTGCCTTCTTTGTGCAAAATAATTTCTTTTTGTGTTTAAATGAGTCTGTCCCTATGAAGTGCTTCTGAGAGTGACAGGCTCATGATGAGCGGATGTAAATTCTAACTCAGATAGTTATCATCGTGCTTGGATATAGTAATCAGGCCCAGTTTTTATGTGTGGTTCTCATCCTTATTTTATCCTTTAATGGCTTAGTCCGTGATCACCAAACCGCTTTATCCCTCCCGCACACGATGAAATGCACAAAAGAGTGACTTAATTGTTATTTATAGTCTATCTTCAGCATGGATCTACATAAGAACCTTCTAGAATTCCAATTAAATTCCTTACACAACTCTTCAACCAACTATACGTTTACCTGATTTTTTTTGTTTGTTTTTATTGGATTTTAGAACATGCTGTGTATGGGAATAGAGGCATTGATTCCAAACTAAAAATCATTAATTTGAGATAACACAACATATATTATTCATAAAATAATATTTTTTCAAATTATAGATATCTAAGAGCAGGAAAACTTAATAATGAATAATTAAGTTGATTTTCAAATAAATACTGTACATTTGTGACATTTTATTTGACTATTTAATTTTCAGAAGAAATTTTAGAGCTGTTAATTGTGAGAGACTTAATCGCTAATGTTAACCTTGGTTACTCAATCATCTTTGCTTTATAATGAATACATTTAATATTATTTATGCAACAAGGAGCATTTTTTTACATATCTTTATCCACCAGTCAGTCACTGAATGTGTTACTTGGAAGATTTTTTTCTCTTAGGAACAAAATATCCTTTCATACATACAACATATTCAATTTATAATGTACATAGAGAGTACTAGACATAATTTTCCAAAATATTTTAACCAATTATTGCCAATTATTTTAAGAGTCATTAATATAATTTTTGTTGCATCCAAAGACACCTGTCACTTCAATTTATGTGTGGCTCATATACTAACAAGCGTAGTTATGTTGGTGGGAGAAATGTCCACAAACATTAATATTTTGCAGGCCTCCGTTGCATTCACATCATAGAACACCGTATGGATGATTATGGATGATGGGAGTGTCATTATCGCAAGCTGATGAGATAAGGACATGTCACTAGCCCTAGTAAGAAAGAGTGAACACCCTACCCCTAACTGTAGGGTAACTGCAGAGAGTAGCTTCTCCGTGGTCCTCTACATACAGTACCAGTGTCTATAGCCTGGGAAGACTGGGACAGGAGTTAGTGCTGAGGGTTTCTTGTATGTGCCTTCAGAACAACAAGGGGCATTCTTGTAAAGATACTGGAACTCAGAATGTTTTTCTCTACTAGGCTGAAAGTGGTAGCGCTAATTGGGAAGTGACAATTAGAAACACAACTAGCTTGTGCTAAATACTGTTGGGGTTAATTGCTTATTTTAAGTCTGAAAAGAGAATCATTTTAGGCTGGGTAACTAAGTGCACACAGATGGCCGTGTTAGCCCTGACACAAGGCAAGGTCCATTCTGGAATGATGGAGTGTGGGACACATGGCGAGAAGCTCAGATGGAGAGATGCAGGATCAGGATGCTGGGATCAGAGGAGCACCAAGGCCTTTGGGGAAGCCCACAGAGGCAGAGCACTACAGCAAAGGCCCAGGAGCACAGTAGGCAAAGCCAGGGCCAGTCTGGGTCACTCGCCAGAGAGAGCAGCCATCTGGGGTCACTCAGAGTCCACGGTCTGGACAATGGCATCAGGGGGTGTTGTCTGTGGTCACAGTTGGTGACCAGACAGGCAGGGGCCAGCAGCCATGAATGGGACGAGGGCTGGCTTTTTGGAAACTGAACCGGTAGCAGGGAATGCTATGCTGACCATGTGGGAAGCCTCCATCGGCAATTTTTCACCAACCAGAAGGCTGCTTAGGGGCCTCAGAATGTCAGTGAAGGCACCTTCTAAAAGTTTGTGTGGCCCCAGTGCTCATCCCGGATCAGCAAGAGTGAGCATGTGTAAGGACTATAATTACTAGAAAAGAAAAGACACCAGTCATCGCCTATCCAATCATGGGGATTTGTTTTGAGATTTCATTATTATTTTTGATTAAGAGCAAAAATTTATAAAAAAATTCCCAAAGTCCAAAGAAAATGGCCATTACCCTATTTCAGTCTTATGTTGTCCATACTTTTATTGCTACAGCATCGCTTTTCATTCTGACTTTTTCAATCCATCTGGTATATTTTCTAATGTGGTTTGAATTCCATAATTTCTATAGTACTCTCTAGCTCCAAAACCTAGATGGCTCCCTATTTGAGAGCCAAATTTCTCCACCTAGATTTCAAATCATCCAAGAAAATCAGTGCTCTCAGCTGACCTCATATTCATCCTCTCCCCAATGATGAGTCAACTACAGCCAGGACAGACTCCTCCTAGCTCTAGACACCCCCAGTATTTCTGCTGCCTTGCCTTGATCATACCTCTTCCGTAAGACCTCTTTTACATCTCCATAATGTCTAGCACAATGATGAGCCCATTGAAGACGTTAAATAAGTAGAAATTCATCCCGTCACCCTTCAGCCAGCCAAGTGTCCCAGCCACTGCAGCACTGGAACGGACTGAGGAGTAAGGGCATCCACTACACTCAAAGAGCTCACGGATGAGTAGAGGAGACCGACACATACATGCGTGGGTATAAAGGAGTAAGAGGGTTTGGTGATAAAGACAGTTGCTTCTTTAGTATTTCTTTAATTAATTTTAAATATTAAAACCATATTTCACTCATTTTAGAAGTAAATGAATGATTCCTTATATCAGCGGTATGCTAGGAAATGATTAACAACTGGCTCTTAGTGTGTAGCACTCACCAATTCTCATGGTGTAAATACTCTCCCTGTGGCCTATTTCAAGCAACCAATATGAAATCCACGAACATGGAGCTGCAAAAACATGCACTACCTACTTGCCTACTGTGCACATACGCAACGAATATAAATACCACTGAGAATATAGACAGTGGAAAAAATATAGTAAAATAACTGAGAAGTGATGAATTTTGAGTACTATATTTATTATCTTTAGGTATATGGAATGTATTTAATTATAACTACTTAGTTTAATTTTAATAATCTCTGTGTTTATTGAAAATTTAATCACCAATCCTCATGAGATTCTATAAGCCAGTTCTAACATACCACTGTTTATATCCTGCTTTTAACTCTTAAAGTTAGAAAGTTAGCATTTTATTATGGGCTATAAAGTTGAACTTTAATAAAGAAAGTCCCTTTTAGACTACATTTAGACACCCAAACAACTTCAATTTTCAGTTGGCTTTATAAATAAGGAATGGACTTTGAAGATAGTGGGTTCTATTTAATTTTTTTCAATTGCTGGTGTTTACCTATGTTTTAACTCTTTACTCTGAAAAATTCCAAACTTATACATGGACAGACTTGTGTAATGGACCTCCCTGTGTCTATCACCTGCCTTTAACTATCTCAGCTCCTGGTCATTTCAGTTTGTCTCTGTCCCCAGATTTCACAGCTCCATCTCCACCACTTTTGCACCTATGTTCCCACTAATGTTACCTTCCACTCCACATTATTTTGAAGAAAATGTAGCATTTCCTCTATAAATGTGTCAGAGTGTATGTCAAAGATAAGAACTTCTTTTCTTTAACCTAACTATAATACCATTATCAGTATCATCACATCTTAAAAACTGTAATTTA
Source organism: Propithecus perrieri (assembly GCA_963574695.1). Taxonomy (NCBI): domain Eukaryota; kingdom Metazoa; phylum Chordata; class Mammalia; order Primates; family Indriidae; genus Propithecus; species Propithecus perrieri. Next base: position 4,678 of record CAUYRB010068688.1, read on the forward strand.
TTAATATCATGAAGTATCTCTAGTAGGTATTCAAAACTCTAATTGTCTTACATGCGCCATCAATGTTATTCTTCATATATTTTAGAGTTAGTTTGAATCTGGATGCACAAAGGATCCACCCATGATGATGGATTGATAAATCTCTTATGTCTCTTTTAATGACAGGGTTTTCTCTTCATATAATTTTTTTCCTTATGCTGTATTTGCAAAATAAATAAGATCAACTTGTCTTTTAGAGTTTTCCACAGACTGTATTTTGCTGTTTATATCTGTGCACTGTTACTTACATGTTTCCTCGTCCTCCCTATTTTCTTTATACAGATTACTGGATCTAGATGAGTTTCATTGGATTTGGGCCCAATTTTTATGCCAAGAGGGCTTCACTGGTGGTGTTGGGAGCCTCTGGGGGGAGGTAGGCAAACCTGGCTGTCAGCAGCTGGGGTGCACAATGCCTAGGTCACTAATACAGTGGAACCACTACATGCTCATGTTCTAATTCTACCCTATATCCTTCATTTGTTAGCCGGAATACCATATATAAAATCTCTTCATCCACTATTTGGTTAGCTACGGGTACCATTCACTTAGAAAAAACACAGTAATGTTTGTTTCTTCCCCTTTTCTTGCCTGTTTTCAAAATAAACTGGTGAGTAGCATCCTCCAACAGTTACCAAATTCCTGTTAAAGGAAGACTTCCTGCAACTTTCCATTGCAATTTGCAAGCAATGGCAAAGTCATATAGCTCAATACATTTTTATAAACCTAGTTTGGCTTAGCAGCCCTTTCTGAATGACAAGGAAAAGTTATGGACACATTTTTAAAAATCTTTTCTGCTCTAATGAGTGATTTTCTCCATGACATTATTGTTTACAAGAAGATGAAGATGAATAGCATAGAATTTTATCAGATGTGGCCTTAGAAATTATCTCATCCATATGCCTCATTCATTCTAAACTTGGAAAAAATGAGGCCGGTTGAAATCGAGCCACCTGCCCCAAATGACCCCACAATTAGTAGAAGGCCTGGCTCCAGAAGCCTTGTTTCCTATTCCAGGAGTCTTCCCTGCATTCTGACTAAAATAATGGTGCTGTCAGGAGTTCGAGCTAAAATCATTAGTAAGTAGAGGGAGCAAATCTACTCTTACGGGCTGCCCCAAATTAAAACAAGCCATTATTCAAAAGCTCATTCCAGGTCAGACTTTTGGAACTCAGAGCATTTTTCCCAAAGTGACTCAAATTTCACTGCTGGTTAAAACCCAGGCCAGCGTGACGAGCAGAGCTTAGCTGTAATTTTAACACGGATACTGAACCCTGCATAGGAAGCACCGCTAACCATGTTCCCTTATGGGAATAAATAATAGTAAGAAAACTTTCATTCAATATTTCCTGTCACACGCCGGGAGCTTTGTCATTTCTTCACTTCATTTCCACACTAATCCTGAGAGGTAGGTGGTATCGGTCCCGACCTAATAAGAAAAATTTGAGGGTCAGAAAAACAAAATAAAAGCCTCAAGGAGGCACAGCGAAGGGGGGTGCTTGGATGGAAACTGGGGTGCACCCAAGGCCAGCAGAGCTCCCTGGGGGGATCAAGAGCCAGCTCCTTGTCTACAGCCCCACCAGGCTGCAGGAGGACGTCCCCCACTGCTGGGTCACTCCTGTGACTCCTGTACGCCCTGGTGGGGTGGACTCAGGAGAGTCGCTGGCTGCCCTGAGCCCAGCTCGTGGCCCTGGAAAGAAGTTGCCGGCTCAGTGAGCACCGACTGTGGAGAAGAGCGTCCCCAGCAAAGCAAAAGAGGGTTTTGGTCCTCCTTCTGGAAAGAAGTTTCGGTGTAGGGGCCTATGTTGGGCGGCCTCTGCAACACCCCCACGGGCCCCTGCTTCCTGCTATGAACAGGAAGTGATGTGGTGTGATCCCCTCCCACCGGGAGTGGGCTGGTCATGGTGATTCACTTCTAACAGCGGACATACCACTTCCAGAATCAGACTGTGAAAAGCTCCTGTCTTCCATTCTGCCTGTGCTTCCTCTGACTCTCTGACGGCTTCTGCTGGAAAAGCCAGCGGCCATGCTGTGGGAGCCACCCTGCCCAGAGGCCACCGTGACCTTCCAAAGGACCGAGGCCTCCGTCCAGCAGCGCCAGGAGCTGGCCTTTGCCAACACCCCGTGAGCATGCTCAGAAGAGACTCACTCAGCCCCAGCTGAGCCTTGAGACGACAGACCGGGCCCCTGACTGACGTCTGGACCAGAACCACCACCCACTACACCACTCCTCAGTTCCTGACCCACAGGGGCTGAGATCAGGAATCATGGTTGTCTAAGTCAGTAAGTTTGGGGTAATCCAGTAAACAGCAACAATCAACACAGTAATTAACACAGTGTCTTTGCTAAATCAAGGACTGTCTGTTCCTTATTAATGTGCTTTCATGTATGTGTGCAGTCATTTTATTTAGGAATGCCACCTTCTCTTACCTCTTACCTTAAGATAACGAGTTTTTTTTTTTTTTCAGTTACAATCTTACATCTCTGAAAAATAACCAAAGTCGTCTACGGCCATGCCGCCCTGAATGCGCCCAATCCCATCTGAAAAATACCAAAGTCAAGGAAACATTGTGTGTGTGTGTGTGTGTGTGTGTGTGTGTGTGTGAGAGAGAGAGAGAGAGAGAGAGAGAGAGAGAGTGGTTGTCACTTGGGAGAGATTTTTGTCCCCCCCAGGGACATCTGGCAATGTCTGGAGATAGGCTAGAGGCCAGCGATGCTGCCAAACATTCCACAGTGCTAGGACAGCCCGCACCACAGAGGATGAGCCAGCCCAAGCTGTCAGCAGATGTTGAGAAATCCTAATATATAGCCACGGAAATATATCTATTCAGAAAATGATTGTATTTACATAACTGAAGCTTTAAGAGATTATGTTGAAACCATAAAAGACAAATATGTATTTTCTACAATTGTTTTCATTTCTCCTTTTTCTACTAACATTTTTATCAAATTCAAATGAAAATATTTTAATTAAATAAAAGCAATTTTCTTTCCATTTACATAAATCCCATTTGTTTTAATGTGTGAAGCAAGGGATACATAGTGGTATAGTCAAGTTCTTAGTTGTTCTTGTTATCAGGAACATGCAGATTGGTATTTTGGAAAATTGTTTGCCATTAAGTTGGGAACATCATGGATCACAAAACTCAACACCGACTTAGGAAAATATTACTCAGTACCCCAGCGTGTGGGTGACTCTCAATAAGTAAGTTGAGAACAGACATTTATAAAGCCTCAGATGAGACATGTTCACGGTAGGCAAGCGGCCCCCACCACCCTTTCCCGAATGGCGGGTTGCTCTGAGGCAGCGAGGGTGAGGCGAGCCAGTGAGTGATGGAGATGGAGATGCCACACCCTTCCTCACCCCTCTCACAACCGTAAAGCAGGCGGTCACAGAGAACGAGGCTGCCGAGGACGACAGCCGTGTAAAATCTGTGGCGTAGAGTTCACCCGAGCAGACAGAGGCTTTACGAGCTTTCTGAGCTATGCCACTAGTATATGGACAACAGAATTTCTCATAAAATAAGTGAATATAGAATCATCAAAATAAACAGAGTCTTTGCAGATCTACAGAAGAAGCTGGAAGCAAAGCAATAAAAGAAGATATTGATATTTGCAGTGTGATTACCAAGCAATAATACTGGATTTTCTCTTGTCTGAAGCAATGGTAAACATCACACAGTGTCTGTAACATCCCAGACAAAAATTCTGGGGAGAACCGTAGTGGTTAAGTGTAAAGAAAGTAGGAACATAGTGTAGTGGTTAAAGCCTGGAACTGACAAATCAAAGATCTGTGTTCAAATCCTGACCCTGATAGGTCTAGCTGGTAAAATCGGGCAAAGTGGTTAACCTTGAAAGCCTCATTGGCTCAAAACAAGAACTAAATGAGATACAGCAAAACAGGGTAGCACTCAAACGCTGAAAGAGATTGATGTATCTAGTCAGCTGATATGATTGTTGTGAATAAAAATCTGATATATAATGGCATTGTTCTTACTTGTACAATATCCTTCTCCATGGAAACAATGCCCACCAGGCAGCCCACTCACTGCAGTTGGCTGCTCCCTGGTTACATTTCTGTGCAAGGACTGACGTTGGTGGTGAGGGGGGTGGAGACCATGCCGAGCTTTGGCTCACGGATGGAAGTTTGCTCAGACACGGGGACTGTTTGTTAAATATGACAACACCGTCAGTGGCCCTACCAGCCCACACACAATTCCACTTCCCCTTCTTCTATGACCTGACTTTTATATGACAATGCTTTTTGAATTCACAAACTTTCACCTCGTACGTACCTACACCTTTGGCGTTGGTTACTGGAATTTAAGGTATGAAGTTTAACATTCTACTCCAGATAATTTCCTTCAGTTTTGCCGGACTCACCCCACTTTTATTTCTTGCTATGGTAGTCTTATGCATACTGCTTAAGGACTAAGTGGTAGCATCAATGAGCTTGGATTACTTTGCCAAACCATGGTAGCATCTTTTCTTCAGCAAAAAGTGTCTTGAAAAACCGAAATTAAATCTAATCCATCTTCACATGAGGGATCTGGGTTTTTTCTAGAAATAGAATGGATTTAGCAATGAAAGAGGAACTCTTCAATTTAATATTGCCCCTGGATATTTTATTTGTGTTATTGGCTTTCTTTTCTTTAGAGGTATATTTCTTTCATTTTAAGAACTTGCACAGAAACCAATATTCTTGTACATGATTGTACAAATCCATGTTCCAGATATAGTGAATGATGAAAAAAATATTAAGGATGTTAGCTTTACCATTATTTTTCTCTTTGAAGTCCATTAAGAATACTGGAAGAAATAATAATAAAGCTACAAAAATAATAGAGATCTGTTCATCATAAATTGTTCCATTAACAATGTTGAGTGGAAAACAACCTCTTGCCACAGACAACAAATACTTCCCTATACAAAAGGAAGGCTGGGTTGGAAATTTTTACTTAAAGATGTACTTGAAAAATGTTATCATTCATTCATAGATTATGTATAAAATATTATAGGCATTTAGTAAAATCTTTATTAAGTAAATTAGTTACTTTTCCATGTCAATATGGATAGTGGTGAAAATTCCAGGCATTTAATTTCCAGGGACAGATTTAATTTCAATATTCTCCTTATCACATTCGTTGCAAATAACCGAGCTACTAAAACATAATCAGAGTTAATGTACATTTGCTCAAGGATAGATCATGTATCTACACGTAAATGAACCTGATGCTATTCAGTTCTGGGACTGGAGGAATTGAGCTGGGTCTGAATTGCAAATGCAAAGTGGCTGGGTACCCAAGCACGGGTCACCTCATTGTCTGTGCCATTGAGCAGAGGTTGGCGAAGGTTTGCCCCAGGCCATACTTCTAAGGTTTTCTAATTTTGCTAATTTTTTAGTCTCTGTGGAATCCTTACTTTCTTGCCAACTCTGTGATTCACTTTAAAATATTTTTTGTGGAATGCCTAGATCGATTTGGGAACAAAGATTAGACAAGATCTGTGTCTCATCATCTGGAGCCCAGGGAGAAGGCAAGATTCACGGGGTTCTGTGACACAGCGTGGTGCTAAAGCAAAATGCACAAGAGTCGAAGGGGCCTCCGGGTGGCCCGGGGCTGCGTGGGGACTGCTGTAGGAGTTGGCCAGAGATGGCCCCTGTATATTGGCCTCTGCGTTTTTTACTTCTTCACATTAGGATAATTAACTCAAAACCTGCCAGCACCAAACTCAAAATTTTACACATTCAATTGCTTAAATAGAGCCAAAATAGGCATGTGTTTAAGCTACCTAGAGTCTATCTGCTTGGCATATGCCATAAGAGTGCGTGTCAGCCATAGATAAGACAAAGACCCAAACCACCATTGCTCTTTAGGGCTCTCCAACCCAGAGACCTCCCACCAAGCAGCTACTGAGCAACACCATCCCCGCCCAAGTGCCACTCAATAAAGTTTGCTGTGCAATACTGTCGTGTTGTGATCCTGTCTTTTCCTCAATCAGCTCCCAAGTCCTCGAACTGACCACAGGGACCAATAAATATGTGGAAAAGTGGCCCCTGCCATAAGTACTCTGACATCATAAAAGTTAGAAAGTGCGTTTTATCAAGAAGACATTCATGATTCTGATTTTGGGCAGCCCTTTGTAGCAGGAGGAATTAAATTGACCATGCGTTTACTTGTAAAGAGCATACTACCACCAGCTCTGTATATAATTTCTGGCCAAAATACCCCAGCAACTTCAAACCACCCTTTTGTAATCCACAAAGATTCCACGGTGACATCATTGACAGGAGTACTTCCCATGCCAGGGCCTCCTGGATCTGCGGAAAGCCTTCTGAACAAAGGTTGGTGTGCCCCCTCCCCCAAACCGTGTGTGTCCTATGCACCGGGGTCCTGGACTCCACCACTGCTGCTCACAGGGTCTGTTCACTTCCAGGAAGCCTTTCCTAGGCATTGAGCCCCCCCGTATTCCACGAAATCAAGCCCTTCTCAGAGAAGTCTGGAGGTTTCCACCCTCATGAAGCTGTGATGGTAACTTGGGTTTCACCTAGAGATGTATAAAAAACGTGCCCTGGTACCTTCAAGCAAGATCTGTTCTTTTCATGATTTGCTCCCTTTGCACAAAGCAATATGTGTGTACACCCAGAATGACATCCCTGGTAGTCTTTTGGAATTCATTTTTGGCCCAACTTTTACTTAGGCATCGATTGGGGTCTGGTTTCAGGCAATGTTATCCGCTCTCATAGGTTTAAGTAAACAGAGACTTAGTACAAGGAACTCTGTTTACAAAGTCCTCCAAAGGGTTGGAGAAACAGGCTCTAGTGGTGCATTCAGGAGCGGCTCTCTGTCACTAGACTGTCCTCTTCTTGAGTAAAGGAAGGAATTGTTAACACTGCTGCTGACAGCAGAACCACGTCTGCCAAGATCATGAACATGACCCCCACTGCTGCTGAAGCATCAGGAAGCATCCAGAAGCTACCTGCTGAATTCAGAAGCTGCAGCTATATTTTCAGGCAATAGATCCATGACAATTCTGTCCCCACCTACCTCAACAATGGGAAACGTGTACCTCATCTTCCCCTGTGTAACTTGGCTCCAATTCTTGGCCTTCCCTGAGGGCATCTAATTAGCATAACCGAGTCTTAGTGGGACCACAGGAACAAAGAAATCAAGGAAATACAAAGTAAATTCATTTTATAAACCTCTCTAATTTATTGATTCTTCATCTGTATTTTCATAACATGAAGAACCATACTTTCCTATATGTGGATTTCACCTGCACTTTGCCCATAAAAGTGAAAGCTTTAACAGTGACTTATTTCTCTTCCAGTTTTCCAGAGTAGAAAAAATTACTCATATCTTTACCAGGCCAATTATTGTGATTCTAGGACTGATACAGGTTGAGCATCCCTAATCCAAAAATCTGACATGCTCCCAAATCCTAAACTTACTGAGCACCAACGTGATGCCACAAGTGACCTCACAAATTCACACCTGACCTCACCTGACAGGCTACAGTCAAAACACAGGTACACATAAATTTTATTCTGTGTCCTAAGGGAAAAAAGCCCCTCCTAGCCCCCTTCAGCTGTGGTATCTTTTCTGTATGCATCCAGATTCCACCATGCAAGCACGCCCACAGAGGGTGATAAAATGACACACGTGCCCATGTGCAGGCTGATGGGCCGACGGCAGATTCCCCTCGATGCCCCACATGACACCTATGACACCTGTATGTCTTACCCACCATGTGGTTTGTTTGTTGTTTGCTTATTCTCTGCTCTGTGGTGTAAAGACATTGTTGAAAATGTCAAAAAGGCCTGCAGATATCCCTATGGGTGAGAGTGAAAAGAGAAAAGGAAGCGTTTATGTTTACTGATAGCACAGAAAGTCAAACTATTTTGCAAACTGAACAGCAGTGTAAGTGGAAAATGCATAAGAGAAGAGTGCGGTGATAGGATGACCACCATATGTGACCTGAAGAAACAGAAGAACAAAGCTGTTGAGATTCTATACTGAAAGTGATGAACAGAAGTTACTGAAAAAAGAGAAAAACGCTACCCAAAGTTTAAAATGAAGATCTCGATCATGTATTGAAAGAATGGATCCATCAGCATCTCAGTGAACACATGTCACTTAATGGTATGCTGATTGGGAAAAACAACAAACAGAAAACTGAAGGGAACTGTGAATATTCCAGAGGCTGATTGCAGAAATTTAAGAAAAGGCATGGCATTAAATTATGAAAGATTTGTGGCAACAAAATATCTGCTGATCACAAAGAAGCAAAGAAATTCATTGGTAAGTTTGCCAAGGTCAAAATCTGATGCCAAGGCTGTAATGCTGACAAGACGTCACTGTTTTAACATTATTCCCCGAGAAAGACACTGACTACAGCTGACGCGACAGCCCCTATGGGAGTTAAGGATGCCAAGGACAGAAAACTCGTGCTGGGATGTTCTAATGCAATGGGCATGAGTAAGTGTAATCTTGCTGTGATAGGCTTGCATTCTCACTGTTTTCAAGGAATAAGTTTCTTTCCAGTCCATCATTATGGTAACAAAGTCGTGGATCACCAGGGACAGCTTTTCTGATTGGTTTCAGAAACATTTTGTACCAGCGGCTCATGCTCACTGCAGGAAAGCTGGACTGGATGACAACTGCAAGATTTTGTTATTCTTTGAAAACTGTTCTGGACATGCTCCAGCTGAAATTTCCATCAAAAGTAATATTTATGCCAGGTACTTTACCCCCAATGTGACTTCATTAATTTAGCCATGTGACCAGCACACCCTTAGATCAATGAAGAGTCAATACCTAAACAGCACATTAGCAGCAGTGAACAGCGGCTTGGGTGTGAAAGCATTGCAAAAGGAGTTTAGCATGAAGGATGCTGTATGTGCCATTGCCGATACATGGAGCAGTGACCTCAGACACAGTTGTGCATGCCTGGTGCAACCGCTGCCTGCAACTGTGCTCAGTGATGGCGAATGAACAAGGTGGTGGGGACTTTGAAGGATCCTTCACATCAAGTGAGAAAAAAAATAATGTCTGACCTGCTTACATATGCAAAAATATACCTTCAGAGTCCATCAGGAAGCTGAAAAGAAGTCGATACCAAAGACATTTTTTAACACCGGTCATGGGTTCCAGTTGTTCATTCATTGGCTGATGGTGAAACGGGCGAAATAGTTCTGAATCAAAGTGATCATGGTAACAATGATGATGAAGATGACACTGTTAACACTGCAGAAAAGATGCCCACGGACGACGTGGTGAAAATGTGCGATGGGCTTTTGGAAGGACTAGGGCAGCCCGTACCTTCGTAACAGAACAAGAAATCATGTCAGTGTAGAGAATCAAAGAGACAAAACATTAATGCAGCAGAAGACTCCAGAGGAAACACTAGAAAAGCCATCCAGCAGAGCACTCTGCCTCGAGGACCCATTTTCTGGTTCCTCCACTGCTTCTGATGTTTCTTCTCCCACCTATGAAAATAAAATACAGTGCACATGACCTTTTAGTCAAAACATGGCATCGTAGGTGGAGACTGAAAGCCCGTGTTGCTTGTTGCTGTTGTCCAACAGCTGACATACGTGTTCTGGTGCTGCCATGGTGCTTAGCCACCTTGAACATGTTATTTTCTCACTACATGAATGGTATGTCTTATTTTTTACTATTAGGTACTTATGCGTGAATAAGTACAAGGAAATGATTGCTTACTGTACATGTTTAGAGACAGGAATGACGGTGATGCCAAACACTCACAGATGGTCCACGTGGGTGACACCTTTGCTTTCTGATGCTTCAATGTGCACGAACTTTGTTTCATGCACAAAATTACTTAAAATATTGTATAAAGTTACCTTCATGCTATGTGGATAGGGTGTACATGAAACATAAATGAATTTTATGTTGAGGCTTGGATCCTATGCCCAAGATATCTCATTATATATATACAAATACATACAAATACAAAAAAATCTAAAATCCAAAACACATCCATTCTCAAGTATTTTGGATAAGAAATAATCCAACCTGTAATACAAGAGATATTTTATGTAGAAAATTTTTTCACACTTCTATCCTCCTAAAAAGTTTCATGATGTTTTGAAGCTGAGAATTAGTGATGCCTAATTTTGTCCCCTAAAAGGCCAATAGAGAGTCTCGGTGTCACCTTTTCTTTAATGGGAGAAACCAGGAGCAGCTTGTGTAATATTTGAAGTCATTTTTCTTCATTTGTGCAGGGAACACACAGTGTACTGCACACTGTCTCTGTTTGCTGGGCTGAAGTGTTCCGGGGACCCTTGCGGGTTCCCATGGGTCCTGCCTTGACCACAGGCTGCCCTGGAACCAGTCGCGGCTGATGGAGCAAAGAGCATCTTCAGATGGCTGTCCTGCTGTGAGACACAGTGTGGGCTCATCATCAAAGTTACTGCGCTTTGCTTCATGGGGGCTTTATCACGACCCTTTCTCCAAAGACGGGGAGAGAACAGAGCCACGAAGCATGTCCTGCTGCTCCTTGTTTAGATGTTCTCTAACTCAGGTGGTAACTAGTGTCATTGTCTGCAGTGAAAGATCGACTTCATCAAGATAGTCTGGTGGGAAAACAGGCCTGAGAAACTAGCATTCAGAATTGCATGATTCTTGCTACCACTGATACTGTAGGATTCAGCCCACACCACCCTGAACTGAGGGGAAAAACTTTGATGTGTGTTCACATTAAGGCTGAATCTATAAAATATCATATCCGAATAAAGCTGTATCAACTAACTAACCTTTTAGTAACTACACATGATCTCAAGTCCGCTCCTTTCTTTCTCTCTTGTCTCCTTTTCCTCCTGGCCTGCCTTACTTTCCCATCAGTGTGTTCACTCTCAGCCCCAGACCACTGAGTTCATGTCCCAGTACCCCAGAAGAAGCCCTGTTGTGCAGGCATGCTCGCGGTGGCCATACCCCGTTGGATGACGTGCACTCAGCTCGATACACCATCCTGTCTGATCCGTTTGCCTGCTAAAACCTCTCTCGGCAGTGCTGAGTTTGTTTATGTGCTCAACATGTTTCCTTTGACAGGTCGTTTGTCTTGTCTTTACTGACTGCTCTGTAAATATCTGCAGGGAAGTGGCATTGTGGTTTCTTTCCTAATGAGGCCTGTAGCAGTGCACAGCACGTGGTAGACACCAGGCACTTAATTAATGCTAGCGGGATGAATACTTGCAGGGCTCAGGAGCAAGAAGCTACAAATGGCAAACCCTAGAATATAGAATTGGTGGCAGCAGGAGGGCAAAGCAGGGGTTGCTGGCCCTTGTTACCAAGAGTGGCTCTGCCAGGCCCGTGGGGCTGCCCAGGGCAGGACTTCAAGGGGTTTACCGAAAACTTGCAGGATGATGAGTTACATCAGCTACAGACCCAGATTCTGGCTACTAACTTAGAAAGCCAGGTAGAAAAGGGACTTCTCACCCCAATATTCATAGAGCTGCCTTATTCGCCCAGATTCTCTAAAGAGATGGAACCGATAGGAGAGAGATGACAGATAGGTCGATAGGTCGATAGGTAGATAGATGACAGGTAGAGATGTGAGGCGAGGAACCAGCTCACGTGATTACGGAGGCTGAGAAGTCCCAAGATCTGCCAGCAGCCAGTGAAGTCCTGGAGGTGGCGGTTCTGTTCCAGTGTGGGTTTGAAGGCCTGAGACCCAGGAGAGCCGATGACGTAAAGTTCCAGTCTAAGTGTGAGTGCAAAGGCGGGAGAAGAGCCTTGGCCCAGATCAAAGACAGGCCGGCAGAGAGGGCAGATTCTCTCCTGCTCAGCTTTTTTGTCCTCCTCAAGCCTTCTACAGACAAGGCGAGGCTCACCCACTTTGGGGAGGGCAATCTGCCTGGCTCAGTCTGTGGGTTCAAATGTTAATCTCATGCAGAAACACTCTCACAGACACACCCAGGATCATGTTGACCAAACATACAGGTACCCCACGGCCCAGTGAAGTTGACACGTAATATTAACCATGACACTAGCTGGGGCAGAATTCCAACTGGCCCTATCTGTTTCCTTTGCCCACTCTGGACAACCAGCAACTGTCAAGGCCATGGGGTCAAGAAGACGGGCTGGCCTGGGTTTTAGGCCTCCCTGAGGCCTCAGGATCAGAGCATAACACACCATCCCTTCAACTGACTCCCAACAGGAAAAAGGGAAGATGCTCTAAGAAAACAGAGAGTGGGGCAGAGAAAGCCTCAGATGCAGCCATATTTCTTCCCTTGGATCTATGTTCTCTGTGATCTGAAACTCCCTCCTCCTCACAGCTCCAAAATGAACCGTCTGGTCCAAGCAGAACATGCTCTTTTGGGTGCTCCTTTCTCCTTATCCTTCGGTGCTCACTGAAGCTTTCTCTGCTTTTGCTCATTTTCCCTCTAACCTAGGAGTGATGCCTTAGGATCCAAGTCATACCTGGGATCCAAGACCCAAGTCACAGCTCAGCTCTTCCAGGGCAGCTTCAGAAGGACCAACTGTGCTTTAAATGACCTCTTATTTGACAACTCACTTTGTCACAGTGGAACACTTGCTCTTCGGAACAGACAGAGGTGCAGCAGCCCTAAACTCTCAGGTGTAGGGGGAGAAAAACACATCCTGGTACGACAGATTCCCGGTGCCCCTACCGTACCAGTCAGCTGAATAACTGAGTGCTTGCCTTGTGTCTAATTCTCAGGCCCCAAAACAGCATTCATCACCATTTGTGTTTTTAGAAGGATTCAAATTACTTTGTTAAATTAATTTTGCTGCATCTTTTTTTTTTTTATTTCAGCATGTTATGGGGGTACAGATGATTAAGTTACGTGTGATGCCCTTACCCTCCCTCCCCCCCAAGTCCGAGCTTCAAGTGTGTCCATTCCCCCAGAGGTGCGCATCGCACTCATTTTTTGTGCATATGCCTGTCCCCAAACTTTGCAAAAGAAGACAGAATAATGGCCAAAAAACATATGAAAAAATGCTCAACATCTCTAATCATCAGGGAAATGCAAATCAAAACCACAATGAGATATCACCTATCTCCAGTGAGACTGGCCTTTATCAAAAAGACTCAAAACAATAAATGTTGGC
>CAUYRB010068689.1:0-29528 GCA_963574695.1 Propithecus perrieri
TGAGTTTTGGAATGCATAAAATACTCTTGAACAATTCTGTATACTCCTGGATAGAGCTGGACCGCATTCTATTAAGCGAGGTATCCCAAGAATGGAAAGACAAGCACCCCATGTACTCACCATCAAATTGGTATTAACTGATCAACACATAAATGCACATATAAGAATAACATCTATTGGATGTTGGGCAGGGGGGAGGGGGGAGAGGGAAGGAGGGAGGAGGGGACGGGTATCTGCATACACAAAGAGTGCAATGCGCACCACCCGAAGGATGGACATATTTGAAACTCGGACTTGGGGGGGGGGGCCAAGGGCAACATACGTAACCTAAACATCTGTACCCCCATAATATGCTGAAATAAAGAAAAAAAAAAAAGATCTACCCTAAAAAGATGAAGGTTTGCCACTATTGAAGACATTCAAAAGAAGTTTCTGCTGGCTCTTAGGGCAATTCCAGTTATTAGCAGATGTATGCTCTTGTAGGTATATAAGTACCTCTTCATATCACTTTATCACTCATAAAGTGTCTCTGTGTAAATGACTTTCTGGGAAGAAGCCAAGCACTTTTGGAAGCTGAATAACTCTTTCAGGCAACTAGAGCTCTATTCATTTCACTGAAATAGTGAATAGTGTATGAATTGGAAGAATCTGATTCAATAAGTATTAGATAATTTGTTCTCTGTATAATTTTACCTGCGGTGTGACTGTAAAGTACAGAGATTGATTTTATATGCGTATTTGAACATAAAAACCCTCATAAATGCTATATGTAAAAATAATAACCTTAAGATGATATATTGTTTACTTCAATAATGATTCTAACAGTTAAGAAAATTTGAGAATTATCTTTTGGAATTAACTTTCAAGTAAGATTGTTGGTCACACAAGAAATTCTCCAGACATTTTAGTTATAAACTCCATTGTTCAGACTAAAATGTTATTTCCTGGGTTCTTCACTAACTTTTTTGTTTTCTTACTAAAATTGGATAACTTACAGTTGTTGAGAAAAAAATAAATTATTTATAGGTGTCTACTATTTATCATAAGAGCAAGTTACTATAAATTAGAAGTTTCATAAGTGGTTTGAGGTTTAGCACCCTTGTTTGAATAAATTTATAGATGTCAGAGAGGATGACATTATTAACACAGACATTTTAACTTGTTCCTGCCCATTTTATTACCAATATAACCAATAGACTCTAAAGATATGGTAAAATTAGCACAGGTCCTGGAGATTGGAAGAGAAATTATGAAAAACTTCTGTGGATTCAGCACCAATAGAATCATATTAAATGAAGTTACTCTAAACTGCCCACCTTTTAAAATGGCAATGTCACTAGGGAAAAATTATAGGCCACTTATATATAAAGAAAATTTGAGTTTAAGACGTCTCTTTCATCATTTTGAATGCAAGAAATCAACAGAGATTGACTTCTATGTTTTAAGAGGAAACTTTTTATCCAAGAAATCTATAGCAAGCTGATATGTTAGTAAAATCCATTATACACATCTTTAAGTATGCAGTGTCTGAGAGAGTACCATGTATACTTCCTGAAAATATATTAATCGAACAGTGATCCAGCTTCCTTAGATGGATCTCAAAGCTTTGCTAGAAAAAGACTAATGATGAACATTGAAGTTTACTCAATAATTTTTAAGTCAATTCTTATTATATGAATATATTAGTTTATTTCAATTTCAATAATGATCTCAAATCAGTTTTGGGGAATTTGAAAATGTGATTTTGGAGAGAAAAGAAAAAAGAGAAATTTTTCTACAATAGATTTAAAATGTTTCATAAATCTAAATTAAAATAATCTCACATAGATAAAATATTAATAAAATGAATTATATACAAAAACTTAATGTTTGTTAAACAGGATATTTTCATTGTTGAAATAATAGATTATTTAGTGAAGTTTTCTGGGAATGCTAAGTAGCTATTCACAAAAATGAATTTAGAATTTTGTTTCACATACATACTTGCTGAAATAAATATTTACATTAAAAAGTGATTCTAGGGATTTATCTGAAGAAAACATAGATGAGTGTAACATGGAGATATAAAAATGTTTTCTAAACCATTATAAACTAAGAATGAAAGCATAAATGAATCAACTAATAGATTTAATCTCACATTTTTTTTTCCAATTATTCAGGTCACCATAAGGACTTTTCCTTCCACTTGTCCAAAAGCAATGGGGATAATGAAAGCCGAAAATCAAACTCTGTATAGTACGGATGCAATCATATTTTGCATACTCCAAAGTACACATATGACTGCCCAGAACCCTAACAAAAGAGCTTCATGAGAGGGAAAAGAGACAGAGCAGAAGAGAAAGGACTCGGCAAGAGGGCTCAGTCACAGCAGATTTCAGAAGCACTAGCACATGTACACTTTCTGAAGATGAGAGGCACAACCAAAGGTGAAATATCTATATCTTTTTTTTGAACAGCAGGAGGAGGGACAGAGGTGAACTGCTGGCAGCAGGAGTCCTGGACTAGGTTTGGTTTATAGAAGCAGAGAAAGTAGGGTTACCATATGAAGAATCACAGAGACATAGAATTTGGGGCAACTAAGAAGAATTTAGATTTGCATTATGAAAAATCAAGCAGCTGGAATACTATTAAGATACCCCTCTGACCAAAGAAACCCTGTGCAAATAGCTGGTCCAGAAAAACTGAACTAATGTAACAATGGAATCAAAGAAAAGGAAAAAAAAAGAAAACCACTAGCAAAGCTTGGATTAAAATAAATCACCAAAATAATATTAATAAATATGCAGTATAACTTTCTAGTGGATAAAGACTACTCACCAGAAAAAATGTTGCAACTTAGCTTATGAAAAAAATGTAAGAAATAATTATACAATTTTTATTTAAAAAATGAAGCAATTGCCTCTCTGAAAGAAGATCTTAAAGCAGAAATGTAAAAATTCAGGGACAAATGGAAAGACAATGAAATAAGTAAAATAAAATAAAATATGATCTGTCATTTTTCCCCAAAGAAAAGAAAAATAATAAAAGAATAAAATTATTTTAAAAATATATAATAGAAAAATAAAGGAGACTGGAAATCATGGAAATACAGTGAGATACTAGAGGAATTTTAAAAGACAGCCAAAATTAAAAAGGAATCAAAAAGGAACTAAAAATTCTTGTAAAAAAAGTGATAGTTGCAGAAAAAAAGCAAAGAGGATTAACCTATACATAAGTGAAGACTGGAAATAACCCCAAATAAGGAACAGAATATTTAAATATATAATTCAAAAAACTTTCCCAAAAGACTTGAATTATCATATTAAAAATTCTAAAAAATAAAAAAATTCCAGAACTAGTCATAAAACATCCACCAACAGCTTTTCTATAAATGTTTATTTGATTATAAAACTTATTAAAGAAAATTTAGAACATAAAGAAAAGCCCACAAACTAAATAATTCACAAACAGCTCCTCCAATCAGAGATTTTAATCCTTATTAACATTTGATGTGTCTGTTTCAATTTTTCTGTACTTAACTAAGCATAGAACATAATGTATATTATTACATATAATAAAATATATGTAACAACATACTCATTTTAAGAAAAGAGGATTATACATAGACATAGATCTTTACACTAAGTAAACAGGTATACTTTTCATGTATTTATATGTTGATTATAATCTAACAGCTTATGTTGAAAAATACAATCATGCTTGTGGTACAAAAAATGACACAAAACAAAATTAAGTTCATCATTTTCGTATCTCAAGGTCTGTTTGTGTGCGTATCTTCTCAGAGGCTTTTCATGTCTTTACACAAATGGGAACACATTGTCGATAATGCATAGTATCCCATTGTATCAATACACCATAATTTGTCTAGCTCATCCCTTATCACTGGTTATTTAGTGTGGTTCCTTTTTTATTATTATTATAAGCAGTGCTATGAAGAACATCCATATATTTTACATACTTTTTTTACTCATGTATATTTTCTTACGGTAGATTATTTTGTACTATAATTACAGGGTCATAGAACATTCTTTAATACTTTACATTTGTAATTCTGCCAAATGGTCCTTCATGAACATTATAACAATTTACATTCCCACAAGCAGTATATGAGAGATGTCATTTCTTGGCACCATTAATAATGCTGAGTGTTGTTAGTTAGTTTTAAATATATTTTCAATTGTAAAATTTTATGCTCACCCTTACCTCAGAACCAATATTAATTACATTATTTATTCTCAAGCCTTTTTATCTTTTTCTCTAGACTTTCTCTAAACTTATTTCTATACCACTCAAAGGACTAACTTAAAGGAGAAAGGTGCCCCCTGGGCAAATGGTAGATAAACTGCACAAAGGAAAATTCATGATGCTCCTTTTCTAAGTCAGAAGGTCACTCTTTTCCAGCAACATATCTAGACGCTTCCTTTCTCAAATCTAATAGACCCATTTTTTTCTATGGAGATAAAAACATCATTTCAATTACATTATGCCTGCCCCCCCCCCAGTCCATTTAAACTTTTATTGTTTTCTGTTCTCACTTGTCTGGGGAAAAGGTTGACTGTGTCTGCTAGGTTGAATGAGGCTCAGATTTTGTATGGTTTCCTTGCGTCCCCATCATCATCATGGAGTGGCAGCGAGAAGAGGGCAATTCAATCTTTCTCCACTGAAAGCTTTCCATCACATTGCGGTGCAAAGCTCCAGGCAGACAGACCAGAGACATACATGTCCTCCACAGACTGCAGTCATAAAATGCTCCTGCAAGATCAGACCCTAGCTAATTACAATACTAACATCTATTAACTTTTTCATTCATCGCCAATTTTCATTCATTTCTTAAGGCTAATACTAATTGCAACTTTAAAAAAAATAATGCTAAATAGGGCAAGCAATCTGGGAACCCAAATGGTATATTCCCCTCCCTCTACACATGCTCTCATTAGACACATACACAGAGGAGGAAAAAAAGAAATCCCTTCGAAGAGCTGGCACTGCAAATTATTTTTTTATAAATTATATTTGTTCTGGGGTTATTGAATATACTATTTTTTTAACTTATAAAGTGAGAGTTTGGGGATAATCGACTTGATAAGCAGTCTCAATGGAGAATTTAAAATGAGGGAAAACATGGTGAAGAGGAAATAATAAGGGTAGTAAAGTACTAGATCTTGAAAAGTAATCTGGATAAACCAAAGGGACTTTTAATAAACATGATCTTTGTTAAATTTGCTTTAGATATAGACAGCAAAAATACCAGAAATATTTTGCTAGTTAAGAAAATAACTGCTTCCCTGAAATGATTTCCCTGCCTGTTCTTTTATTTATCTTCTAGCTACAATTATCATATCAGAATGTTAGCTAAACTAAAATAAATTTATCTTAATTGCATGAAGAGAAGTTGTAGTTTTATTTCTTTATTTATTAATTTGGCAAGAGTTTGTTGACATGTCCATTCATATAATCATTCATTTCCTAGTTAGGAAAATCAGAATCCTCACTTGCCTGTATTAACTTCTGGGACTTCTTGTCACAGGATTTATTTCTATTATTACTCAAAATTGCATTTTGGGCTTCTAATTCCTATGCCTTGCTTTACTATCATTATTGGAAGCCAAATTAGCAGTCCATTATTATAGGATGGTCTAAGTTTGAAGGGAGTCAATAGAGTAGCATAGGAGTTAATAAACCCTGGCTTATGTTCAGTAAATGTTAACTAAATTGAGATGGTAAGCATGTTTACTGTCCTTAACCCAATGTTCAGTAGCGTATGCAGCTGTGTATGTGTGGCACCTGCATATGGACATTTGTCTCTTCTGATTAACCAGCTGCATTCAGATTTTGAGGATGAGATTTGGGAGCTGAGATAACCCACAGTTGTCACATAAGCAGGGATGGATTCCCTTAGCACTTGTTCTCATCCACAATAATCTCAGCCTTCAGGACTTGATTCACGGTACTTTTTTTTTCCCATCCAACATTCAGTCACTTTCAGGTTTTCCACAGCTAGAGAAGAGCCTGTTACAGGCTCAGGCTGATGTCCACTTAAGGGCTCAGAATCTTCCTGTGGTAGCTATTGAAGGACTTTCTGCTCCAAGTTGTTAGGTTTCTCTTGTCAGTAATAAAAAAATATGCATCAACAGAAAGGAGCAGGAAATAGAAACAAAAGTTACTCACTCTTATCGTTAACGCTGGCCTTACAAGAATAGTAATCACAATTAAATCACTTCTTTTACTACATAATAAAATAGAGGTCATAATTAAAGTTACTCAGAAGTAAGTTGCTTGTCAAATTATAGCTTCTAAAATACACAGCAAAAGCCCATAAAGACATGCATTTATTTGGTGCCCCAACACTAGGATTATGGACTGTCAGAGTAAATTAAAGGAAAATAGAGCTCAGAAGAATAAATATAACAATTACAACATGAATGTTCTTTTATAATTGATCAGTTTCCAGTCTAGCCTATCAGTGCTACCTTTTGCCATGAGGCCTCATTTTGGCCCTTCGCTGGGGTCTTACTTGTCTTTTTGTATTTTGTGCAATGCTGCTGCCTTTATTTCTTGCTGATTCCAGCTACTGGCACCAAATGACAGCATGTAGTGAACTGCAGTGGGACAATCTCTCCAAGAAGAGGATAGCAGATGTGACATCCTATCTACGATCCGATGAAGAGGCATTTATTTATCCCAGCGCAGTTGGCATCCTCTGGAGAAATACCATGCTCACACTAAAAAAATTTGATGATTGTGGTAAAGTGGACCATATTTGCAAAATATAGATACCCTAAATCTCCAATAAGAGATTTTAAAAAAAACTTAATGGGGAAATTTACCTAAGAAACTACTCCATAAGGCACTGGATTCAGATTTGCAAGTGAGTTCTTTCACGCTTTCAAAGAACAGATGTTTCCTCTGAGAGATGACTTTATGAATTAAAACACCATTTGATGTCAGAACTAACCTGATAAAATAGAAGGAGTATAGTTCAAAAACACTATGCCACAATCTTACATATGAATACACGTAAAAAATTAAGTGTGAAAGTATTCCCATTAAAGTGAAGGACAAAAAAACTCTACTATTTTAT
The DNA here is from genome assembly GCA_963574695.1 of Propithecus perrieri. Taxonomy (NCBI): domain Eukaryota; kingdom Metazoa; phylum Chordata; class Mammalia; order Primates; family Indriidae; genus Propithecus; species Propithecus perrieri. The sequence continues at coordinate 7,082 of CAUYRB010068689.1, forward strand.
TATAGCTACTATTTTGTAATGTTTTATGAAGGGTCAAACCAGTGACATTATTTATGAAAATGAAAAACATAAATATTAAGAATGAAGAGTAGCACTTTTTATTGATCAGTAATTTTATTCTCTGCCCAGGAAAACAAAGTTAATCTACTGAAAAACTATTGTTCAGTACTTCAAATTTAATGGAAGATACAAAGATTTCCCCTATAGCCCCTGCTCCCCAACCACCACACAATCACCCCCATTATTAACATCTCCTGTCAGAGTGGTACATTTGTTACAATTGATGAACCCACACTGACACACTGTTATCATCCAGAGTCCATAGTTTACATTGGGGTGCACTCTTGGTGTTGTACATTCTATGGGTTCAGACAAATTTGTGACATGTATCCATCATTTCAGTACCATGCAGAGTAGGTTCACTGCCCAAAAAATATTCTGTGCTTGCCTATTCATCCCTACATCTCCCCAGCCACTGGCAACCACTAATCTTTTTACTGTTTCCACAATTTTACCTTTTCCACAATGTCATGTAATTACAATCATACAGTATGAAGCCTTTTCAGATTGGCTTCTTTCATTTAGTAATATGTATTTAAGTTTCCTCTATGTCTTTTCATGGCTTGATAGCTTGTTTTTTAAGCAGTGAATAATATTTCATTGTCTAGATGTACTGACGTTTATCTATTCATATACTGAAGGATACCTTCAAATTTTGGCAATTATAAATAAAGCTGCTATAACCATTCATGTGCAAATTTTTGTGAGGACATAAGTTTCCAGCTTCTTTGGGTAAATACTAAGGAATATGTTCACTGGATTGTATGACAAGAAAGTTTAGTTTTGTAGGAGACCACCAAACTGTCTTCCAAAGTGACTATACCATTTTGCATTCCTACCAGCAGTGAATGAACTACCAGCATTACTCCACACACTCTCAGCATTTGGTGGTGTCCGTGTTCTGGATTCTTGCAATTCTAATAGGTGATATCTCATTATTGTTTCAATTTGTATTTTCTTGATGACACACAATGTGGAGAATTTCTTCATATGCTATTTGCCATTCCATATTATCTTCTCAGGTGAGGTGCTCATTAAGGTCTTTGACTCATTTTTAACTGGGTTGTTTGTTTTCTTGATATTCAATTTTGAATTCTTTGCATATTTTGGATAAAAGTCTTTTCTCAGATTTGTCTTTTGCAAATATTTTCCCCCAGTCTGGGGCTTTTCTTTTTATTTTGTCATTTTTACAGTGTCGTTTGCAGAGAAAATTTTTTAAATTTTAATTAAGTGCAACTTATCAATTCTTTCTTTCATGGATCATGTCTTTGGTTTTATGTCTAGAAAGTAATCACCAAACCCAAGATCTTCTAGATTATTTTCTAGGAGTCTTATAGTTTTGCATTTTACATTTAGGTCTGTGAACAATTTTAAATTAATTTTTGTGAAGGGTGAAAAGTCTATGTTTTGATTTTTTTTTTTTTTTTTGCATGTGAATGCCCAGTTGTTCCAGCCCCATTTGTTTAAAAGACTCTTTTATCCACTGTATTGTCTTTGCTCCTTTGTCAAAGATCAGTTGCCTATATTTAAGTGGATTTATTTCTGGGCTTTCTCTTCTGTTTCATTGATCTATTTGCCTATTTTCTCACTAATTTTACATTGTCTTGATTACTGTGGCTTTATAGTATGTTTTGAAGTCATGCAGTATCAGTCCTCTAACTTTGTTCTTCTTCAATATTGTGTTGACTATCCTGGCTATTTTTCCTCTCTATATAAACTTTAGAATCAATTTTTCAATATTCATAAAATAACTGTTTTGAATTTATCAGGGATTGTGAAATTGGAAAGAACTGACATCTTATCAATATTGAGTCTTTCTCTCTATAAACATGAGATATCTCTCCATTTATTTAGTTCATCTTTAATTCTTTTCATCAGAGTTTTGTAGTTTTCCTTATACAGAACTTGTACATATTTTGTTAGATTTATAGTCACATATTTCATTCCTTGGATGCTAACATAAATAGTATTCTATTTTTAATTTCAAATTCCATTTGTTCATTCCTGTTATATAGGAAAGCAACTAATTTTTGTATATTAATCTTGAATACTGAAACTTTGATATAATTGCTTGTTAGTTCCAGGAATTTTTTATAAATTCTTTTAGATTTTCCACACACATGACAATCATCTGGGAACAAATGATCCATATATCTTTTATTTCCTTCCTTCTCTTACTGCATTAACTAAGACTCCAGGATGATATGGAAAAACACTGGTGAAAAGGGGCATTTTTGCCTTGTTCCTGATCTTAGTGGAAAAGCTTCAAGTTTCTCACAATTAAATACAATGTCATCTGTAGGTTTTCTGTAGATATTCTTCACCAACTGAGGCAGTTCCCCTCTATTCTAGATTACTGAGATAGACTACATTTTAAAATTCAGTGACTTATATGTAATAAATCTTAAAAAGTATTACACGTAAAAACTTAAAGTAAGTAAAAAGATATCTGGAAGAGAATGAAAAAAGAGGCAAAATATTAACATTTAAATAATTCAAAATAGAACTAACACAAAAAAATTAAATGGACGTGAAGTATATGTAATTTGATAAAGACCTATTTTGTCAAAAAGATGCAATTATCCTGAATTTTTACATAAACCAAATACTTAGTAAGCATCAATCATATGTTAATATCTAATATAAAAATATACACATAAACTATTAAAGAAAGAACAAGGCAAAATTGACAAATTATCACCTTGAGACCTAAATTCATTTTACTCAGTAATTGCCAGATAAACAAAAACATATAAGAACACTGTAAACTGGAATGCAAATAATCAGCCTGATGGAATACAGAGTTTCATTACCTTCAAATAAAAACGAAATTCCAAACTGTATAATTCATACAGGGCACATTCTTTAACTACAATGAAATTAACAGTAAAAGGATAAGCACAAAATGAGATATCTTCACTTAGAATGGTAAGATGTTCTTATAACTAGACTGTTGAGAAGACCTACAGGATACATTGTGATAGTTTGAAACTGTGTATATACTATATAGCTATTAGTATCCAATTAACACAACCGATTGAAGGTAAGAGACAATAAGGAGCAGGATGTTATGATTGGGGAAAACTGAGTAGAGAATACAAAGGATCTCCTTGTCTCTCTGTATTGTTTGTTATAATTGCATGTGAAGCTACAATTATGTCAAAATTAAAAAGGTTTTTTTAAAAAACTATATGATTTCTAATTCCAAAAACTAATATTATTTCTCTATATCATGACATTTTCTCAGAAAAAAGTGCGAATTTAATTTGATTTAACAAAAGTGATATTTCTGAACTGTTAAAACTGGCTGAAAAACAGGACATTGTACTGAAATAAACTATAACACCAACAGAGTCCAAATGGAATGAAATGCAATGTGTTATAAAGCTGGTTCATTTGGGGGCTTCCAAATTTGCTGAATCCAGTTCTGTTCAGAAAGTTTGAAATGAGAAATAAAGCAAAACATAAAATTACTGAAATAACATTAATTCATTTTCAATTTACCCTATCGTGGTGCTTGTGATGGTAGTGGTAATGAGATGTTGCAATTCAGTATGTCATCTGCTCATTTCCATATCTTTTTAATTTTGTAGTAATATAATCATGGTTGACAGAGGTGATGTGGTATAGTGGAAAACACTGGAAAGGTACAACATGACTTCTGTGACCATGGAAAAATGCTCATTTAATTTCTTATAATTTCATTTACTAATCCATTACACAATCAAAATAGTACCTTTTACCTACAAATTACAGAATATGTAGATAGTGTAGAACTCAAAGAGAAAAAAATAAAAGAACTGGAAATGAAGAAACTGAACACTCATTATGTCTAGATAATGTAATTATTTACATTAAAAAATTCAAAATAACCTATGCATAAATGACAAATTAATTAAAGAACTTAGCAGTATTACTGGAAACAAATCAACATATACAAATTATGTCCATATAATAACAAGAAATAGAAGCTATTTTTAAAAATATATGAGTATATAGGAATAAATTTAACAAAATTTACCAATATAAAGCACAGTAGCTGAGACCAGTAGCATAATAGACGAGACAAAGTAAACAGCAATGACTGAAACATAAAAAAATGGAAATTATCCAATCAGAAAAAAGAGATAAAATAGATTGAAAAAGATAAACAGAGGCTCAAGGACATGGAAGACAATAACAAAAGATATAACATTCTTAATTAGAGCCCTAGAGAACGGGAGAAAGAGGATGGGGCTGAAAAGTCCTAAAAGAAATAGTCACCGAAAATTCTCCAAATTTGGAAAGAGAAATACAGCTACAGATTGAAGAAGTTGAGTAAATCCCAAATAAGATAAACCAAAGAAATTCATGACAAGATATATCATAATTAAATTTCTTAAAACTAAAGACCAAGAAAAGTGGCCAGAGCGAACTATACCTGATCTATAGGGAACAAACTATTCACATGACAATGGATTTCTCATCAGAATTATGGAGGCCAGAAAGAAGTAACACAATATTTTAACTGCTGAAAAAGAAAAAAAAGAATTGTCAACCCAGAAACTTTGATTCAGTAAAAGTTTTCTTCAGCAATAAAAGAAAAATCAAGACATTCTCAGATAAAGTAAAGCTAAGAGAATTTTTCACTAGCAGACTTGCTTTAAAAAAACAGCTAAGGAAAGTTATCTAAACAAAAATAAAATTATAAGAGGAGGACCTTTGGAACATCAGGAAGGAAGCAAAAACAAGGTAAGAAAAATTATGACTAAATATAATAGACTTTTCTTTGCCTTTTGAGCTTTCTATATTATGCTTCACGGTTGAAGAAAAAATTATAGCACCACCTCATATGGTTCTAAAGGTATATAGAACAATTATAGGGTAAAGGGACATGAGATAAGGTTTCTATACTTCGATTGAACTGGTAAAATGACAATATCGGTAGATTGTGATTAGTTATGTGTATATAATATAATATTTAAAGCAGTCACTTAAGAAACTATGTATAGTGATACATTAAAATTCTAGAGTTAAATCATTTTTTGATGTGCTGTTAAATTCAGTTTGCTAGTATTTTATTGAGGTTCTTCGTATCTATATTCATAAGGGATATTGGTCTGTAGTTTTCTTTTTTGTTGTGTCATTTCTTGGCTTTGGTATCAAGGCTGGCTTCATAGAATGAGTTGGGGAGGATTTCTTCCTTCTCAATGTTATGGAATAATTCCTGCTTTATGGGTATCAGCTCTTCTTTCTAGATCTGATAGAATTTGGCTGTGAATCCATCTGGTCTGGAGCATTTTTGTTGTTGTTTTTGGAAGATTTTTTATTATTGCTTCAATCTCGCTGCTCATTGTTGGTCTGTTTGGGGCTTCTGTTTCTTCCTGATTGAGTCTCAGGTGGTTGTGAAACAAATCAGCAAGAAAAAAACAAACAACCCCATTAAAAGTGGGCAAGAGACATGAATAAGAGTTTTTCAAAAGAAGATTGACAAATAGCCAACAAACACATGAAAAAATGCTCAATGTCACTAATTATCAGGGAGAAGCTAATTAAAACCACAATAAGATGTCACCTTACCCCAGTTAAAAATGGCTTTTATTAAAAAGTCCAGAAACAATAGATGCCGGCATGCATGCCGAGAGAAAAGAACGCTTATACACTGTTGGTGTGACTGTAAATTAGTACAATTTCTATGTAAAACAATATGGAGATTTTTCAACAAACTAAAAATAGACCTACTGTTCTATCCAGTAATCCTACTAATGTGTATCCACCCAAAGGAAAATAAGTCACTTTATCAAAAAGATACCTGCAATTAAATGTTTATCGTAGCACAATTCACAATTGCCATGATGTGGAATTAACCCAAGTGCCTATCAATTCATGAGTGGATTAATAAAATGTGGCATATATATATATATGTATATATATATATATATACACCATGGAGTAATAGCCATAAAAACGATGAATTAATACCTTTTGCAGGAACATGGAGGGAACTAGTGACATATATCCTAAGCGAAGTATCTCAAGAATGGAAAAACACATACCACATATACTCTCTAATAAACTAAGGGACACACATGTGCAAAGAGGGAAGTAAAAATCATGAGAAACTAAGTGGGGGGAGGGGAGAAGGGAGAGGCAAGAACCTACCTAATGTGTACAATGAACACTATTTGGGTGATGGGCACACGTATAGTCCTGACTCCAGTATTATAAAGCTATCTGTGTAACAAAAACATTTATACCCCCTTAATATTTTGAAATAAAAATTTAAAAATCTAGAGATACATCCAAAAAGTGCTCAAGTAATTCACAATAAGACAGGGGAAAGAAAACAGAAAAACAAAAATCAGAGAGAGAAAATGAAAAATAAAATAAAATAATTGATTTAAGCCCTAACCCATCAATAATTACATTAAATTAGCTAAATATACCAATTAAAACACAGAGACTGGCAATTAGACTAAAGACATGACCTAACTATATGCTGTCTACAAAAAACTCACTGCAGACACTCCATTAAAAAGTAAAAAGTTGAAAGGTAAAAGGTAGAAAAATATATCCTACAAGTATTACTCAAATGAAAGCAGGAATGGTTCTACGTATATCGCATAGAGAGACTTCAGAGCAAACACATTACCAGACAGAAAGGGATATTATAATGATAAAAGTGTCCATCTATCAATGCATAGCAATCCTAAATGTTCTTGCATCAAAAAACAGTGCTGCAAAATATGTGGAGCAAAACCTGATAGAAACAAAAGGAGAAATAGACAAATACACAAATAAAGATGGAAGTTAAAACACCTTTTTCTCAACAATTGATTGAATAACTAGACATAAAATTAGCAAGGATTTAGAAGAACTCAACAATGTCATTGACTAACAGGATCTAATCACCGTTTATAACACTTCAGGCAAGAACAGTAGAGTACACATTTTAAAAGTTCCCTTGAAACATACCAAGATAGATCTTACGTGGGTCCCCAAATTTAAAAGAATTCAAATTCATACAGATTGTGTTCTTTAAAAAAATTGGATTAAAATAAAAATCACAGAGATAATGGAAGAAATCTCCAAATACTTGGAAACTAAAAAACACATTTCTATATAATTCATGGATCAAAGAAAAAGTCTCAAGGGAAATTTTAAAAATAAATTGACTTGAATAAAAATGAGAATAAAACATATCAAAATCTGTGGTACACAATTCAAACAGTGCTGACAGGAAAATTTATAGCACTAAATGCATACATTAGAAATAGAGGAAAGAACTCATCACTAATCTAAGCTTCCACCTCAAGAACCTAGAAAAAGTAGAGTAAAATAAACCAAGCAAGCAAAAGACATAATAACAATGAAGACAGAATCAATGAAGTTGAAAACAGAAAAACAATAAGAAGATCAATGAAAGAAAAGCCGTTTTTTTTGTTTGTTTGTTTGTTTTTTTAAGATTGATAATATAGACAAACTTCTGGCAAAACCGGCAAAGAAAAAGGAGACAAAGAGGAAACACAAATTGCTAATATCATGAATGGAACAAGGGATAACTATACAGACTCTGCAGACATCAAAAGTAAAAAAACAAGAAATGTAACACCATAAATTTGATAGCTTAGACTAAAAGGACCACCTCCTCAAAAAATGCAAATTATCACAATTTACCCAAGATGAAATAGAGAATATGAATAGCCCATAAGTTTTAAGAAAATTGGGTTCATAACTTTAAAACTACCTTTAACCCTGCTGTCAAATCTCCAGGCCCAGATTGTTTCACCAGAGAATTCTACCAAATGTTAAAGAACTGATTCTATTGCATCTCCTCCAGAAAATACAAGAGAAGGAAACACTATTCAAATAATTTTATGATGGTAATATTACTCTGACACCAAAACCAGTACCAAACCAGAAAATCACAGGACAATATCCCTCAATAGTATAAGCACAAAAAAAACTTTAAGAGAAAATTAGGAAATAGAATTCAGCAATATTTATAAAGAGTTATGCACTATGACCAAGTGGGTTTATTCCAAAGATGAAAGCCTGGTTCAGTATTTTTTTTAAAAAAATCAAGCAGTGTAATCTACCACAATAAAAGGTGAAAACATATTCACATGATCATATCAGTTAATACAGAAAAGGCATTTGCTATAATACCATCACTCATTCATGATAAAACTCTCAGAAAAACAGAAATAAATGGAACTGCTCCAACTTGATAAAGAAAATCTACCAAAAACCCTATAGCTAGCGTTATATTTAATGGTGAAAATTTCATTACTTCCTTCCTTCCCCCAGTTGAGAATTAGGTAAGGATGTCCATTCTTACCAAACACAGTACTGGAAATTGCACCCAGTATAATAAGGAAAAGAAAAAAAATAACAGAAGAACTGATTTAAAAAAGAAGAAATAAAATAGTCCCTATTTGCAGATAACGTTATTGCCTGTGTAGAACATTCCAAGGAGTCTAAAAAAAAAAAAAAACAAAAAACTTCTGAACTTTATAAGTGAGTTCAGTAAGTTTGCAGAATATAAGATAAACATGCAAAAATCACATGTATTTCTATGTGCAAGCAATGAACACACGGAGGCCAAAGTTAGAAATAAAATAGCCTGTACAATGCCTCAAAAATACTGAATATGAAATACTTAAGTATTAACCTATGAAAACATGTACAGAACTTTTATGCTAAAAATTACACAATGTTAATGAATAAAGTAAAAAAAAATAATCTAATAAACGGAGAGACATACTGTGTTCACTGACTGGAAGATTCATTATAGGAAAGATGTCAATTTTCCCCAAACAGATAAGGTTTAACATAATTTATATTAAAATCTAAGCAAAATATTTTCACAAGATCATTGTAAAATTAACATGGAAAGGCAAAGGAACCAGAATAGCAAAAACAATAGTGAAAACAATAAAGTGGATGGAATCAGTCTATTCAATTTAAAGATATTGAAAGTGTGATATTGGTGGAGGGAGAGACACATAACATTGATATGAAAGAATATATACAGAAATACAAGAGGTGCTCTATCACATAACCTAAACATTTGTACCCCTATAATATGCTAAAATAAAAAAATTTAAAAAAAGAATATATACAGAAATAGAATCACAAAAGTAACTGGTTTTTGACAAAAGTGAAAAAGCAATTTAGCAGATGAAATAAAATTTTTTCAACAATTCATACTGGAGCAATTGGACATCCACAGGCAAAACATTGTAAGTACTATACTCCATGTGAAAATTAACTCAACGTGGATTAGAAGCTTAAATATTAAAAGTAAAACTATAAACATTTTAGAAAAAAGAACAATGTTCAGAAGCTAGGATTAAGCAAAGAGTTCTTAGATTTGACACCAAAAGTATGACCATAAAAGGAAAAATTGATAAATAGAACTCATCAAAATTAAAAACTTTTCCTTTCTGACAGCCTATCAAGAGACTATAAAGACTAGTTACAGAGTAGGAGAAAATATTTGCAAACCATATATCCAATTAAAGATTAACATCTAGAATATAAAAACAATTCTCAAAACTCAAATACATAACCATTTCAATTAAAAATGGGCAAATAGTATGAAGGAACATTTTATTAAAAGTGCACTGATGACCAAAAACCACATGAAATATTGTTCAACTTCACAGGCATTTGGAAAATGCACATTAAAACCACAGCAAGATATCGCCACACACCTCTCAGAATGGATAAAGTAAAAAAAGAAATAGTGACACCGCCAAACTCTAGTGAAACTGCAGAGAAACTGCATCACTAAATTTCTGGAAAGACTGCAAAACAGAAAAAAGTTCAGCAGTTTATAAAAAAAAATCAAACCCCCAGAACAACTAAATATACCACTACAACATAACCCAATAATTACATTTCTGTATATTTATCCCAGAGAAAGAAAAAACTTATGTTTACACAAACATTTGCACATGAGTATTTACAACTGAAAAATGGAAATAGCCCAGATATCTTTCAATGGGTGAACGGTTAAACAAATTGCAGTACATACGTATGATGGAATATTACTTGGCAATAAAAAAGGAACAAACTATTGATAAACACAATAACTTGGATGAATCTACAGAGAATTATGCTGAGTGGATAAAGCAAATTTTGTGAGATGATATGATCACATTACATGATTTCATTTACATAACATTCTTGACATAAAAAAATTATGAAGATGGAGAATATATTATATTTATCAGGGTTTAAAGAATGGATGGGATTATGAAGGAAGTTAGTGTGACTATAAAATGGTGACATAAAGGATTCTAGTAGCGAGGAAAATGTTTTCTGTCTTGATTAAATCAATGCCGATATTCTGGTGGTGACATTGCAGTATAGTTTTGTAAGATGTTGCCATTGAGGCAAACTAGGTAAACGGTACAGGGGATCTCTCTGTATTATTTCTTACAACACAAGTCAATCTATAATTACCTCAAAATAAGAAGTTTAATTTAAAAAATATTTCAGACTTCAAAAAAGTAGAGGTGAAAATACAAAACAAGTACTAAGATAGTGAACTAAAGCTAAATTATTAGTCATTACATTTAATGTACTACACTTCATTTAAAAACAAAGATCATAAAGCTAAATAAAATAAAAACAAAATAATTTATATTCTGCTTTCAATAGACGTCTTTAAATGGGGAAAAAAAGCCAGAAATTTTGAAAAAATAGGATGATGAAAATGTTATACCCTGACACACTAACTAAAAGAAAGTTGGTTTACTTTTCTTATCTTAGACAAAGCAGATTTTAAGGCAAAATGTATTATAATAGAACCAGACACAAACATTTTATGTGATAAATGTGTTAATCTACTGGGAAGATGTAACAATCCTAAATGTGTACGCACCTACTAACATAGTCTCAAAATATGGAAAACAAAACTTGACAGGTCTAATAGGAGAAATTGCTTAATCCATAATTGTTGGAGATTTCAAAATATCACTCTAGGTATATGATAAAACTGTTAGCGAAAAAAAAAGCAAGCTGCAAAATGTTCATAAATGGTATTATTTTTCTTTAAAGCAATGCACATAGATATACATAAAATCATACAGACACCAAAAAAGCACAGGAAAGGAAGGCAGTCGGGGAGGAATTAACTTCTTTGTATACTCTAAATTGCTAAAATGTTAAAACATTTTAGAACAAGCATGTATTACTTTCATCAAAAGATCTAAATATGATTTTTCATTTTTTCCTATTTAACTCAGTATTTCAACATTTATAGTATGAATGATACAAGAAACAAACAGCAATGAGCACATTCATTGAGTTTTCTTCTCTATTGTTACTCACATCCTCCTAATGTTTGTTTGCATCATGTCTTTGTCCAATTTGTCAATATGCCAACTGAGTCGGGACCATGTCTAATTCTATAATTGGAGGGCTGTGCATACCATTATTCCTGCCTGCCAAATGTTGTGTTACAATCAGAGTAATAAGATGGGTTGTGTTTCCACATCTGTTAACCAGATACAGGAGGATGTCGTGGTTATGTGTTTTTGATACTTTTTAGCATTAATCTGCTATTAGATTAAGAACCTACCAGGCTGGACACACAATGAAAACAACTTTTCTAATCTATGTCAAATCTGGTGAGAAGCTGAATTTGTACAGTACAGCACTGGTGTATTGAAACGTAAGAAATAGCTAGGTGGAAAAATTATGCAAAGAGAAACACCTTTGTAGATATGGAGCTCAAACCTTTCCCCAAAGCAAAGATGGATGTTATGACCATTACCACAAGGCTTCCTTTCTTTTTCTTACTGTTACGTTCTCAGCACCTTAGATATTGCTTATAATATAATAGGTGCTTGTAATGGGTTCAATTGTGTCCCTGAAAGAGATATGTCGAGGCCCTAAACTCCAGTACCTGTTTTTTTCCAGATGTAATCAAGTTAAAATGAGGTTATTAGGGTTGGCCCTAATCCAATATGATGATGTCCTTATAAGAAAAGAAGAAGACAGAGACAAACAGAGGAAATGTCAGGTAACCAGGGAGGCAGGAATTGGAGTGGTGCAGCCTGAAGCCAAGGAATGCCAAAGATTGATGGCCACCACTGCAAGCTGGGGCCAGGCAAGAAAAGATTCTATCCAGAGTTTCAGAAGAAATACAGCCCCGCTGACCCCTTGATTGCAGATTTCTAGTGCTCAGAAATGAGGGAATAAATTTCTGTTGCTTAAGCCGCCCAGTTTATGGTACAGTAGTACCATAAACTACTGTGAAGGATTGGTTCCGGGACCCCCCATGGATACCAAAATCCACAGATGCTCAAGTCTTTTACCTAAAATGATGTGTGTAGCATTTGTCCATAACCTATATATATCCTACCATATATTTTAAATTATGTCTAGATAACTTATAATACCTAACACAATGTAAATGCTATGTAAATTGTTGTCATATCATATTGTTTAGAGAATAATGACAAGAAAAAGAAGTCTGTATATGTTCAGTACAGATGCAGGTAACCATTTTTTTTTTCAAATATTTTCAAAGTGAAATTGCTTGAATCTACAGATGTAGAGCCCACATATATGGAGGGTCCATTGTACTTTATTATGACAGCCTTAGTAAACTAGTACAGTGCCCAATAAATAGTTGTTTAATAAAATATAGAATAAAATTCTATTTTCATATTAAGCTCTCATTTAAAATTTATCAGATATTATTATCAATAAACATAGAATAAATTTCCTATGGAGGAAATGAAAGGATCTAAGAAAAACATACTTTCTCATTTCATTTGTGTCTTGGGGAATTTTTATTGTCTTATAATGCTTCTATAGCTAATCTTAAATTATCTCTATACAACTTCGTAGGTGAAATAACTTCATGAATACACACTTTGTGGGCAAGACATAAAAATCTAAACAATGCAATAAAAAATTCTGTGAGTTTTGTTCGTGTGTATATTTAAAAGCAGAAACATTAAAGTCTTCTTGAGTGTCATCGGTTTACTAGACACCATGGATTGGTCTTTACACATAAGGTATCTCATTTAAATTTTAATTATTTCTTTTTCACAGTTTTTGACATTCAAGTATAAAGTCTTTTCCCTAAAACTGTAATAAAGGGCATCATCTGGATTCAAAATTAGATGTTTTCTGATTGAACCCAAGCCTTTTATTTCATTACATAAGTACAGTTTCTTTGATCAGTTAATTTTAATATTTCATTAAGTAAATATTCATTGGTCCGTACGATAAGTACATGTGTTTTTCTTTAAATCATATTGTAAACACTTTTCATAGTCTAATCCTTTTTGAAAAGAGATTTTTAAAAAAATTAATAAATTGCCAAATAAATTGCCAAATAAATCTTTACTGGTAGTTTTAGATGCAATGTGGTAGTCCAAAGAAGAAATAGATGCAGATCCAACTGCAACAGGAATGTGAAAGAAACGATAAGCTAAATACACAAGTAACTACAATGCAATGTAGTTGTTGATATGGCACTAGTAAATTCCCGTGGGAATGCTGAGAAGGAATAACAACAATCTGTAATGACCACTTACTATATCCTAGGCACTGAGCTAATGCACTGAATAGTCACTACCAGCTTATGTGGCATGCACTACTATTGTTCCCATTGCTCAGATGAAGCCACTAGAACTCAGAAAAGTGAAGTGATTTGCTCAAGATAACATTTCTAATAAAGGGAGAGTTAGGATTTGAACCCAGATCTGCCTGACTTTAGTATTCATGCTTTAAACCACATCTAAAGATGTGGTTTGCTCCTTCCTGCACAAAGCTGCCTCTGATTTCCTTGATTTTAGGAAATGATTTAATGCATTCTGATATTTTTATAGATGGACACAAGTTGAAATCTCTAGGCCAAGCATCCTAAAGTCCAAAAATATTAAATATGAAATGTTTTGAAATCCAAGTCCAAAATTTTTAGACTGATGACATGATGCCACAAGTGGAAAATTCCACGCCTGACCTCATGTGATCAGTCACAGTCAAAATGCAGTCAAAACTTTGTTTCATGAATAAAATTATTAAAAATTTTGTATAAAATCAGCTTCAGTATATGTGTATATGTGTGTATGAAACATAAATAAATTTCGTGTATAGACTTGGGTCCTCTACCTAAAATTTCTCGTTAGGTATATACAGATATTCCAAAATGTTTTTAAAAAATTGAAATCCCAAACACTTCTGGTTGCAAGCATTTTGGACAGGGGATACTCAACCCAGACCTCTGTATACCATTTTGTCATTTTAATTCTAAGTGTATAGAGAGCAAAATGAACCTTTTCCACAATTTGAAATAATTCCTTTCTACCAATAGATCTTAATGTATTTGGAAATCTGCCCTATTCCTTCTAAGATGCAATAAATACAGAATTATCCAAGTTTATTCTTGATTTGTTATTGTCCCTGGGATTTTTTAAGAAGACTAGCCTCCAACATTTATTCCCTAAACTCATTATTGACTAAATATCCTTAGGCTCACATTTTCCATAGTCTGCCTGAGCATCCAAAAAATACAAGTGCTGCCAAGAAAAGTAGGCCTTTAGGGACAATGATGTTAAGGAAGTCCTCTTACTGATAACCTGAAATTTTCCTAAAATTTTCTTTCCATTTCCAGCCAAATATCCAGATCCAGTTTTCTAACCTACTCCTAAAACCATCACTGAACCCATTCCCAAACCACTTGCCTACGGTTTAAGCCAATACGGTTTTCAGTGGAATGGATACTGAAGAGCATGTATTTATGGGAATCATTCACGGGTCTTCATTCCTGGTTTGCTGAGATGGATACAACCATATGAGGAGAAAGAGATGGATTTTTAGGGTCCATTCTATTTTCCATGAGAGACACTGGAACCTGTTTCCATCGTACTCTCTGTTGCTAGGGTGTACAGCAATGTACAGAGGGCTAAAACACTTTAGATTAGAAAACGTTGCCTGAGCAACAGCTTTGAGTTGGGAAAGCTTGGAGAAGAAACCAAGAGAAGTTTTCATTTCTATTTTCTTGGAATATAGAGGTTTCATAAAATGAAATATTTTCAAACTTATTCAAGGAGATAAAAAGGACAATTTTAAAAGAATTATACAACAAATATCAAGGTTATTATAGTTTTACTATTGATCAAGTTTTGTAATGTTGAAAGGTTATTCACTTGTGACTCAAATATAAACTCCCTAGCACAATACTTTATATAGAAAAGATGCTTAACAATTCTTTGTCGAAAAAATGAGTCAGTAATAAAAAGAGGGAACTATTCAATATGGGATTTTTTTCTATCAGCATTAGTCACCAATTATAAACCATATATCTCTTTTGAAATTTCTCATTGAGATCTGTTTTACTTTTTACATACAACAAAAATCCTTGTGGTCACTTTATATTTGTAGAGTATTGCAAATGTCATCATGAATGCTATTGATAGCATAGGAAAATAAGCAGTTGTAACTAGTTCAAAAATTGTAAATAAGAAACTCATTTCCATTAGAAAATAAATGCATCTGTTACAATTGGATATAACTGGAAGGCCTTCAGGCTTATCCCAACCTCTAATATGTCTAAAGACTGGAAAATTGTCAGATGTTTTATTATATAAAAACTAATACATGCTCTATGAATAAAAGCTAAAACATATGGGGACAAGTATTATATTCCTAGTAATAGATATCATGCATGAAAACAAATGAGCTTTAACCATGGATTAATTTGCAGTGGCATACTATAAAACTTAGTGAATTTCTCCAAAACACCAAGTGAGTAAATCTTAATTATTTTTTTTCTAACCAAAAATTAATTTACATTTGAATTGGCAGAATTTTGCTTGTCTACCATGTTGCTTATTTTGAGAAAACTAGTTGAATAGGTATGATGAAATTTTTTGGTATGTAATCATAACTCTTAAGTATCTGGCATGGCATAAAATGTGCAACACACGTATTAAAAACAGAGCTATTTTCAGGACTTCATTTGGTTACTTTTAAAGCCACCTATTGTTGAAGCCTGATGTGGGATTTATAAACATTGATTTAAATCTCCTAATATTTCTCAACTTCTCAAAGATTTTCTTTAAATTTAGACAGAGATGATTAAAGTCCTCTATAAAAGTAACATTACAATTAGGCAGGCATTTCTGTGATGCTAAAAATACACTTTTGAAATGAATTAATACTAACAGATACAATATTTAAAACTTTCCAATTCCTAATATAACTAAGGCTAAAAAAGTAATTTTCTTACAGACATGATAATTTAGACTTAATTCCCCTTCAGGGAAAATAGATTTTAAATGTAGATGTGTGAAACAATTGTACTGCCCTTTTAAAAACTCCTGAAGTCTTTCATTGACTGAAAATATTTCTAAGTAGGACAAATCGTTAAGTCTTTTTCAACAATTTCATCATTAAAGTATGTATGGGAGGGAAAAATGCCTAAAGAATCTGAGGAAACATGTTCCTTGGGGGACAAAAAACGGGTTGGGCTCAGTAGATGGAGCTTGCTAGACAATACATGCCACACTGAGAAGAAAATACAGAAGACTGGCAGCAGAAGGACACTGGGTCCCTTAAGGCAAGAGCTAATGGGAAAAAAAAATAAGTCTGTATGAGTAGAGAGAGCACAGTGAAGAGATGGGCCTTGAGCCCACAGATGCTCTCTACTTGCACAATTGCTATCAGAGATCTCATCTTATTTCCTTTATACTGTGAGTCAACAAAGAGACACTATTATCTGTGGTTGTACTTTCCTGCAAAGTTCTTTTATACCACCTGGAGGAGAAATGCATTAATCAATAAGGTTTCTTTCTTTCTTTTTTCACTATTTTAAAATATCTTGTTTTAGTTTTAGGAATCTGAGATTCTATGCGAGGAGTTAAATTATAGTACAAGCCTGAGATTTGGGCTCTCAAAACAGAATCATATTAAGTAGGCCCATACCACAGCCACCGTTTCAGGTGCAGCCAACATCCCCCTCTTTAGTAAATAAAAACTCTAGCCTAATCTCTAGTGTTGAGATGCAACCAGTTAGATTTTGCCAGCAGACCGTGGGAACTCCCTTATATCAAAGTCTGATGCCATGCTAAGATTTTTTTTTTTTCAAACAGAATGAAAAGAAAACAACTATAAATCAAGCTGTTCTTTGTGAATCTAATTCAAGATTCCCTGTGTGGTGAGAAAGTAGGCATGTTTATGTCTAATGGAGGTTATAATAGTAACTGTATCAGATGTAGACTAGCAGAAATTGTTGGATGAATTCTATGTGGGAAAAAAGTACTAAAATTTTGCTTTTTAAATTTGCAAAAAAAAAAAAAAACTACTCCAAATCAACACCAATAAACAAAATACTCTAGCAGAAATAAATAATTGCAAGTGACAATTAAGATACTCTTACTTTTTAAATTTTAAATTGTATTTTTTCTTAAGGACTGTTGAGATAAATATGTCTAGCATGTGTCTGCACAGAAATATAAATAGGTCATCATGATTTGGAGGCTCTTCAAAGCAGAAAATGCAAAACAATTCTTTTCTCTATCTCCTTCTAACTCACAGTTCTTACCAGACTTAAAGAGAATTGAACTTGAGTAATAGCTCCATTAGAGCCCTTTTCCAGAAGCCAGTTCCCGTGGTCTCCCTGGGTCCAGCTGCTGATGACTCACAGAGGAAGTGGTAGAGATTAGGGTGTATGGGGGAAAAATCAGAACAGCACAGAAATAAAGCAAATCAACCAACCATTACCTTTTGTGCCAAACAGAACAATGGCTTAACTACTGTGGTTCAGAATGATCCGTCTTATTCCACTCATTTATGCTATTCCCCTTGGAAGGACCACCAGGAAACCTGTGAACCACTATGGAACACACACCGGAATCTATGGCACATCTCAATTAATATTCCCTCCTGACTCAACTAGAACAATGAAGAACATCAAGCAGTTTAATCTCCGGCAATAATTCCTTTTGTTAGGTTGAGAGGTTTTCCCCTCGAATTAGGTTTTAAGTTCGGATTTTCAAAATTAGTTAGTTATTGTACGTATTGTAAAGCAGGGAGCCCAGATTTTATAAACACATGCATATGTCTAGGTAGAACATAATGAAGTCTGTGTGTTAGTTGGGGCTTTGCTGCTATCAGTAATTTTTACTTTCTCTGAAATAAAATCGGTCTTTTATTAGCAAACAATCGTAACTAAACTGCACAGTTGTTAAAACTCTTCTTTCAATTTTCCTTAAAGAGTTGGAAATGTAAATGGATCCTTTATATCACCCAGTAGAATTAAATTTGATCAGGAAGATTTTAAAAGGCTACATTACAGATTCTCAGTTACTGATGAACTGAAATATTTCATAGGTTTAAAAAACTGCATGTTCCCAAATATTTATGATACATGTGTATCTCATGCTCTCAAACACTTATGAGAAAGATATATATATATATAAAGAGAGACAGAGAGTATGCAGTTCATATACATATATGGAGAAAGAGAGAGAGAGAGAGATTTAGGGAGAGAGAGAAAGAGAGAAGTAAATTTTGGGGGGGGGTAAGTATTTTTGTCTCGTATTTTGTGATATTTTATGTTTGACCACATGGCCTACAAACATTGACTAGTGCAGAGGGCAACTTAACTTCTTATGACTGGTTAAAAACAAACAAATAAACATAAGATTAACACCATTAGTTCTATTCTGAATACAAGAAAGTTATTTATGATTTTGATAATATTTAGAATATTAGGAGACAAATATTTCTATGTGATCAGGACCAGAAATGGGGGTGGCTGAGAAATTATCTTCAACTTATACAAATACTGGAAACTTCAGTTTTAGTTTTTGATGGCTGTTACTGCTCTGAGAAAGTAATAGTAATTTCTTTATAACGTCATATGTTTAGATTGCTCAAAATAAATTTTGTCAGATATTTCCTAAAAATTAGCCTCAAAATATACTTTCTTGTTTTATAATAATATAATAAGAAAACTTATATTTTATTGAGGCCCTTATGTAAAATACAAACCTTCTAAATGTATAAAATCATTTATAGATAAAACATTCCTTGGATTCATTTATTTATTGACATATAGATAAAAGATTTATGTTTTATTGACATAAATAAACTTGAAAGACTATTTCATTTTGCCATTTCTAAAAAAATTTAATATTAAATTTTTTAAAATAATTCTTTTTTGGTCTGATTAAATTTAAGATATTATTTTACCAAATTCGCAAAATATTAATATTAAGAAATGTTAATATTAGTTTTCTAAATAACTTTGAATTGTAAATAAATCTGTGTAAGTGGTATCATTCAAATGCATCATTATTCTTTATCATTTTGCCAACATGATTTGCTGATTAGTTTTTCTAAGGCTACCTCTAAGTACATTGTGGAATCAGAAAAAACTGAAAAATTAGACACATCTAATATTGGACATTATTTATTCCTATTCCCTTAGGCAGTAAAAACCATTTGAGAAATTTTTCCAAACTAGAAAAACATCTCAATTAAATCTGTAGGTAATGTCTGATTTGATCAGCCGTGGAGAAATTTTTCCTTATAGTAGTAGACCATTATTCTCTGAAGTTTAAAAATCACACAGCCAGAGTCTTAATGCCTGTTCTCTGTCTCTGGACTTCCAGTTGCACTTAGTCCAGTGCAAAGCATGGACCTAATGTTTCTGTGAATTGGTTTACCCAAGTAAATATTCATCAGAATGTTCAAAGTGACATTTACAGAATTACGTTTAGTCATCCTGATACTCTGTATTTACCAGTTGCTTCACAGTATTGGCCTGCTCTGGGTCCCAAGAGACCTCACCAAGCTTACTTAGATTCTTTGGCTCTGCCTAGTCTGGATTTTCGGTTTTTAATTTGGAGTTTATACACATTTTGAAGTCCAGTAGTTGAGGCCAGTAACTCAGTCTGACGAGGTATAATGGAACTTTCCTAAGGGAAGAAGAAGTTCGCTTTAAGTTCTCACATATGGGATCTGATCTGATGAGATGTAGGGAGGAATACACTCCAAGTTCTTACAGTAAAACATGTATCATTCACGTAGCAAACTATGTAAGTGTTTGGAATCACATCAAAGCTACATAACAAGTATATTGAATGAAAGTACATGTCTACACATGCTTGTATATCAGGAGTATACTTTTTTACACATGTGTGTATGTGTTTCAGCTCACATCCACTCTTAAACACACATCACAAACCTTGGTGTATTGAATGGGTAAAAGACCCATTGTCTACAACAGGGATCTCTAAATTTTTTTCATCAAGCATTGACTTTGCTTGATTTAGACAAATGCCTGCAAAAATGAATATTTTTAGTTTTAATACATATGTCTAATTGCACTAATATGTTCTATTGGTGTATATGTATATTTATTTTGTGAATGTATGTAGTATACCTTGAAAGTTAAAATGAAATGAATCTAGGATAAACACAATTTTAAAATATGTACTGTATATATTAATGTTACAAACTTTTTTTATCACTCAATATTTGATAGAAGCAATTCCATTTGTAATTATTCTCTATCTAAAATTTTTAGTTTAATAGTTTGAAATATAGATATTTACTTAGAGCTCTAGTTTTAAGTTCAACTTATTTTCATGCCTGCCCACTGACTCTCACCACTGCAACAGATACTTTGCAAAGACAAGTAGTCCCAAATGGAAGAAATACATTATTGATCCCTCTTACTAAATTAGGCTGCTAATTTTTCAATCTCATCTCCAATTATGCAAAGATTTTTTTTTGAAATTCACTTGTATTTGCACGATGAGTACATTTAGCTGCATTTGCTTTGCAGGAATCTTATAAAGTCACTTGTCAATTTTGTGATGCCTAGTTTAATTAAAACTAAATAACATAGCCCACAAAGCCACTAACTACATATTATATGAAAATACATCAAATGTCTTGATGCAAACAAATGTCTTGATGATTCCTCCGTTGATACCTCCATAGTGTGAACTTACTCTCTTCCCCTGGGACACATTGCACATTGTCTATAACAAATGTCCTCTGTGTGGGCTCTTGCCACAGGACAACATGAGAACAAGGATTTAAATTATAAATTAAGTATTAGTAAAGAATAATATATTTCTTATTTTTAGATAAAATATAAATATAACTTACAGTTTGAATATTTTGTTTTCATACCTAAAAGGATTATATAGTTTACTTAGGTGGATGCACCCCATTTCAAAGACCATGGACCACAGTCACTGATATTGTCAAACTCACAAGCCAATCACATAAATAAATATCAAATTTTTTCTTTATAAAATATAGCAATTTCTAAGGAGGTAAAAGACCTCTACAGGAAGAACTATGAAATATTGAGGAAGGAAATAGCCCAGGATGTAAACAGGTGGAAAACCATACCGTGCTGGTGGGTCAGTAGAATTAACATTGTTAAAATGTCTATACTACCCTAAGTGATCTACAGATTCAATGTAATCCCTATTAAAATACCAGCATCATTTTTCACAGATAT
The DNA here is from genome assembly GCA_963574695.1 of Propithecus perrieri. Taxonomy (NCBI): domain Eukaryota; kingdom Metazoa; phylum Chordata; class Mammalia; order Primates; family Indriidae; genus Propithecus; species Propithecus perrieri. The sequence continues at coordinate 28,638 of CAUYRB010068689.1, forward strand.
AGAAAAATTAATTTTACGCTTCATATGGAACCAGAGAAAAACCCGTATTGAAAAAACAATCCTAGGCAATAAAAAACAAAATGGGAGATATCAATTTATCAGACTTCAAACTTTATTACAAGGCTGTAGTAATCAAAACAGCTTGGTACTGGCACAAAAAAAGAGTCACTGACCAGTGGAACAGAACTCAGAACCCAGATATAAAACCATCCTCACATAGCCATCTAATCTTTGACAAAGCAGACAAAAACATAAACTGGGGAAAAGAAACCTTATTCAATAAATGGTACTGGGAAAACTGGATAGCCACATGTAGAAGACTGAAGCAGGATCCACACCTTTCACCTCTCACAAAAATCAACTCATACTGGGTAACAGACTTAAACCTAAGGAGTGAAACTATTAGAATTCTAGAGGAAGATGTTGGAAATACTCTTCTAGACATTGGCCTAGGCAAAGAATTTATGAAGAAGACCCCAAACGCAATCACAGCAACAACCAAAATAAATAAATGGGACCTTATCAAATTAAAAAGCTTCTGCACAGCCAAAGAAACAGTCACAAGAGCAAACAGACAACCTACAGAATGGGAGAAAATTTTCGCATGCTACAAATCCGACAAAGGGCTGATAACTAGAATCTACTTAGAACTCAGGAAAATGAACAAGAAAAAATCAAACAACCCTATCAAAAAGTGGGCAAAGGACATGAACAGAAACTTTTCAAAAGAAGACAGAATAGTGGTCAGAAAACCTATGAAAAAATGCTCAACATCTCTAATCATCAGGGAAATGCAAATTAAAACCACAATGAGATATCACTTATCTCCAGTGAGACCGGCCTTTATCAAAAGGTCCCAAAACAATAAATGTTGGAGTGGATGCAGAGAGA